>JBBPBX010054848.1:12007-23309 GCA_038048925.1 Garcialebias charrua | reverse complement strand
CTGGGCCATATCATATCGTTACCGGTAATACCGGTATAAAAAGCTTGCCCGGGCAAAAATCTTATATCATGATATGCTAATTTCATGACGTAATACGTCAGGGCGCCCCGCCCCTTAACACCCGAGCGCTTTAAACAACTGCGCACATCCCCTCCAGTCTGTACTGGTGTAAAACGCTAATTAGTTACTGCTAAAATGTTAAAAACAACGCGCGCGCGTCTCAGCTTCTCTCCCCCCCTGCTCTGCAGGCATAGACAGCTGTCCCCCCTCCCCGCTCCGCTCTGAGCAGCCGTGTCCTCGCTGTAAACTGTGTTACAAACACGCGCGGCTCCACAGTCACTCCTGTGATGTTTCTCTGCACGCTCAATAACCTTGCTGGTTTATAGCAGACGTTGCTTTATTGTTTAAGCTGCACAAATACACTTAACAGACTGCATGATCCTCCACCGCTCCGTTCTCTGACTTTCTTTCACACCCGAACCTGCGCGCCTACGTCACGCTCTCACTGGCGGTGCGTTCACTGGCACTCTGTAATATACATGCACAACACTGCTGTATACATTACAACTCCATCAGAGACAGATCCGTTAAAAAAATGAATCAGAGGAATGACACAAACTTCATTTTATTTAGGCTAGTTGTTTTAGGAAACTACACCTGCACTTTAAAAATGATTGTTATTTAGATTGGAAAAAGTCTGCACAAAATATAGATTAAAAAACCACCACAAAAACTAAAGTGCAGGTGTAGTTTTACTTGGAGACTAAATACTTTACTAAATAAAGTAATTTCAGTAAAATTACCCCTTGTTGTTTTTAAAAATTTTATATAATACTGCAAAGCAACATGTTAAGTTAATTTTGTCAAATAAATACATTTGATTTTTTTTTTTTAGGTTATATCACGAAATTTATCGTTATCGTGATAATACTCTGAAATATCACGATATAATTTTTGAGCCATATCGCCCACCCCTACTATCAAAGTTATAACACAAAATCAAGTGCACAAATATCTCAGAAAAGGGACAATAGAAAGTACCAAAGCCACGAATTCTCAATGGGGAAGATGAGAGGACATTTTATTAGACCCCGATCTAGAGATAGGACCAGCACAACCTGTGAGTAAAAAAGCGAAAAACGAGACGCCCGAAAAACCAAAAACACACGACTGGACTCTCTACACCGACGGATCCAAGAAAGGAACCGATCAGGTAGCACACTGGGGATTTATCCTCAAATTTCAAGGGAACGAGTGCTGCCGTAGGAGGGGGAGAGTGCCAGGAAGTGCGCAAACTGGAGAAGTTACGGCAGTACTCGAAGGATTGCTAGAACTAACTCACAGAAAAGTAAAAACAGCACGAGTAGTGACTGACAGTCATTACTGTGCACAGGCTCTGAATGAAGACTTATCCATTTGGGAAGAAAATGGATTTGAGAGTGCTAAAGGGAAAGTGGTGGCTCATCATGACTTGTGGAAGAAAATAGCTGAAATTAGGCTGAACCTGCAATTGGAAGTCGAGCACCAGAGATCCCACACCAGAGAAGGAAAGCACTGGCAGGGTAATGATGAAGTTGATCGTTATGTACAACAGAGAAAAATCGTTTTTGTCGGGATCGAGAAGTGGGAACAAACCCCCCAAGGTCGGAGGGTCCCACAGAAGTACGTGTCTGAGGTTGTGCGGGGCGTGCATGAGAGCTTAGGTCATGCGGGCGTGCAACCTACACGTAAGGAATTGGAGCATCAGGAGCTCTGGATTCCCTTAAAACAAATCCGCGAAGTGCTACTGGACTGTAAAATATGTGGTCAATATAATGCAGGTCGCAGGGGGCACCGAGTGGATGGACAAACTATCAAAAGTACCATACCCTGGGGTTCAGTGTGCATGGACGTAGCTGGACCCATGGGAATCACAGGCAAGAAGGGAGAGAAATACCTTATTGTGCTAGTGGACTCAATGTCAGGGTATGTGATAGTGAAACCAGCAAGAAAAGCTAATGGCAACAGTGTTGTTAGCATGCTGGAACAAGTCTGTGGGGCGTTAGGTATTCCAAAAGAATTGAGAACCGATAATGGGACACACTTTCGCAATGCACAAGTAGATCACTGGTGCCAGACCTTTGGGGTAATGCGTGTTTACTCACCTCCCTACACACCCCAAGCCAACGGAGTGGCTGAAAGAGCCATAGGTTTAGTCAAGAATTGGATAGCTAAAAATGCTAACACCAAAGAATGGAGCACTAAAACTGTGGAAATAGGACAGGCCTTGAATGACAGGCGCAGAGCTGATAGGCCCTCCCCTTCAGAGGAGCTTAACCAACGAGAGTTCACCACGTAGGAAACTGGGCGGGGCTCCGATGATAAAGGGGAACAGTCAGACTCTGACGTCTCATTCAAGGTGGGGCAGAAGGTGTGGGTCAGAGCCCAGGATCACCCGTCAGCAGTTGCGGTAAGACCCAAATACAACGCCACAGACAGAGTAAAAAGACTATTAGACAAAAACACCGTAGAATTAGTCAAAAAAGGGGTCCAAGGTATAGAGCAATTGAAACCAATTCCTAGCTAAGTTGAAACCAGAAACCGGATTATGGCCAGTGAACCAAGCAGCATGCTCCCCTATATTAGAATGGCCACTATATGCGGGGGAGTTATCCTACGAAGGACAAGCACAGGGCTCTGGGCAGGAAGGGCCCTGAACTCATTGGAATATGCCAAAAAAGGATACCTGTCAACGGAGAATGAGGTTATAAAGTGGAGTGCACTGTACAATCAGTGTGCGATTTGTGCAAAACCCAGCGGCCTGCCCCTCAAATGGGGAGGACCGGGGAAGAAAAAGCCCCTCAGGCCTAAGTCAAATAAGTTTGATATTAAACAATTGAAGATAACACCAGTAAAAGTAATGGACGCATTCATCTGTGGAGAATGCAGAATTGCTGTTTTGCCTCGAATAATCATTATCACTCAATGGGATATGAGTGGAAAAGGCCCGAAGGACTGTGTCTGTGAATGGGATGGAACAGACGTGGAATATTGCGGAGATTGCCGAAAAGTCATGCGAGAAGCTCGTCTGTTGCACTCTGAAAAGGCCAATGGTTGGCAGGTGAGAAAATACTGCGATCCACTCAAGTCCTTCAAAACACAGATTGACGAAGGAAAATCTGAGGCCCCGAGGCAAGCCCCGACCATACAGAAATATGATCGGGGACCAAATGCGAGCCCCTCAGCTCCACCTCTGTATCCAGGGATAGGAGGTCCCGGTGGGGAAGAACAAACTGACTCAAAAGAGAGAAATTGGAACCCTCGAGACCTACTCGAACAGTCAGTACAGCAGTCCTGGCCCTATAGCCCTATGATAGGGAGAGTGAAAAACGCCCCTCTCGGCACAAAACAATTCCCATTAGTCTTTAGAGTGTTTCGGGACCCATCAGAAACAGAAGGAGTGGAAACGAACCAGCTCCCCGATGAGATAAACGAAGAAGCTCAGAAAGGAGGTTGGAAAGGTCCCTGGGAATTAACAACGTGGGCCCAACTGATTGTAGAGGTGGTCTTGAACCAGAGTCTCCCACTAGTAGACCTGCCTGAAGTCCCTCGTGAAGCAGGGGCCAGACGCACAACTTTGTACTACTTTACCACCAGCTTAGATGCGTGGACAGTACATGGGGCAAGACCCAAGCAAAAAACCGCTGAGTATTTAGTCACCCCTGAAGCCTGGGAGAGGCACGGAGTGCTGCAGATTCCCGGAACAGCAGCGCAACGGGTGAACACACCCATCAGGCCAGACTCCACCCAGAGGGTTAGAATTTCCGTGCAGATGATCCTTGCACCATACCTGGGTGTGTACTCAGTCGGAGCCACAGTTCAGCCGATCGAGGACAGCAAAGACGAAGCAGAAAAGCCTCGATCAAGCAAAGCAGGAAAGAAACAAAGTGGATTAAAAGCTTGGGCCAGCAGAACGTTCCATCGAAAATGGAAGAAAGCGGACAAGTAAAAACCAACCAAAGGGTCGCTAGAGTCATCAACGGATCTCATCGCAACAACAGAAAAGGTAGAAAAAAGCTAAGAAATGTTATAAGATGCCCTAGTATAATTTGGAAGGGAAAAGCCAATCTAAAGTCAGTTGGATCAGCGGGTACATGTTGGTACCTGAACTACCCGAACGCGTTTGCGCCCTATGGGCCAGGCGAGATAGATTTTCTCCCCAGAACAAAAGAGCAACCACGTGAAGAAGTGGTAAATGTGTTATTCCAAAGATCCAGAATTGGGCCATACGTGCCAGCCCTAATTGTTCACGGTAAAATTGTAAAATTGGACCGACCCAGAAAAGACTTCTCCATCCAATACAATGGGTCATCAAACTATTACAATTCATGTGTAAGAACATACCGGGAACCAGACCTCACCCAGGCAAAAGACAGGCCTCTAGGGTTAGTCTAGATAAGTGATTTCATTGAACTCCCATATAACCCAAGCCCAATAGGGACATCCTGGATTTTTAACGTTGTCCAGATGATAGTACAAGGACTCCAGGTTAAAATCAAATGGGGCCCAAATTATGCAGAGCCCCACCAAACAGAATACTGTGAGATTTCCGTGGGAGAACAAATCATCTGGGCCACAAGTCCAACCTTGCGGATAAAAATCTACGAGAGAGAATGTGACCCAGAGAAAGTGGTAGTTGAAAATACTAGGCTACCCGTGCGAATGCTGTACGACCGAATCTGTGCCCCTTCCCATAGCTGGGAAAATTATCCCCTAAGGCTGGCTTACAGGATGAAGATATCCTACAGAGGGCACCCATTAGTCTTTATAACGACACAACTGATCGAAATGGGCAAGGAGTATGATAAGTACGCTGCCAAAATGAAAGAACGTAACATAGACCAGATATTATATATATATGGGAGAATGTCGAGGCCTCAGCCCGCAATGATGCAACCTTTGGCCAGTTACAGGGCCCCCAGCCTGAACCTTCATGCTGGGGAGTCTCACAATGGAAATGGGTGTGGCGAGGGTTGAACCCAGACTTGCACCACCCCTCGCCCCTTTGTGTGGAGCTCTATAAAGATAGGGTGATGAGAAGAGAAACAAGAGAAACACCACCTAAATCTCCCAGGCACACGATCAGCCCGGAAACACGACATCGGATTCTAGCATGTCTGGACCCGATTTTCCCACTAAGCGCGTAAGAAAGGAAGACATTATAGACTCGAAATGGATAGATCAAGATACTGAAAATATTTTGGTTCAATTTGACAAGGTCGGCCCAAAAATACCAGCTCTAAAAATTAACAGAACGATAAACACAGCCGAAAACATAGTACGGCTCGACAGACCCAGACAGGACTTCTCCTGGAAGAAATGCAGCAAAAACTACTTCTACACAACCAACCAATACACCAGACAGCCCGAATTGGACAAATCTCAAAATGAATATCGCCTGAAGCCAGCATATCTGCCCCGACATGACCCGACTTGTGAACTCCCCCCTAAGCCTTGTCCACCAACCTCACCATGGATATTTAATGTAGTTTACCTGATAGTAGCGGGAGTACGCATTAAATTAAGATGGGGCCCTAACTATCGGGAGATGTACCAAAGCCGATTCTTTGAACTCTCTGTGGGAGGAATGGTGATCTGGACTACAAGCCCAGCCATGGTAAGAGCAATCCGGGGAAGGGTGCGTAGACCAGAACGATATATTATCGAAAATCAACACCTACCCATAAGAATTCTAAGAACCCGTACAGATACTCCTTATCGTAGAATTACTCCATGGGCTAGAATGGGATATATGATGGGGGTGATGTACAATGAAGAACCCTTGATACTTTTAATAGAAAATCTGACAGCAGAAGGTCCCACCTCAACACAGTACCTTGAGGCACTTTGCAAAGCCCAACGGAAAATAGCACAGGGACCTAATTGGCTACAGAGATGGAGTCTAGAGGGACCCCAGCCTAAACCTAGCGAATGGCTGGTGACTCAGTGGAAGTGGGTGTGGAAAGGATTGCAACCTGGATTGCCACACCCTTCTCCACTATATCTGGAACTCCTCAAAGATCGAGTGACCACAACTTACAGGCGCTTGAGAAGGGAGCCCAAGTCTAGGAGAAACAAAAACTCCAAAAGCAATCCCCTCCAACATGATTCCTCTGAAAAGAAGGCTGAATCGTAACGATTCAAGCAGCGATGATTCAGATAGCGATGATCCACACATCTATGAGAATGACTCTCACATCTACGAGGACCTAGCGACCCCTGACCGACCTAAGGACTGTTCATGGATTACGAGAATGGATAAAGCGACTTGTCTACGAGCCCTGCTGCGGGTACTCGTAGTGTTAATAGGCTTAATTATGTTGTTGGTTATTTTGTATCAAGCCGGAATCAGACCATGGAGCCTAACGCATGTGAAAGTCTCCCACGGGAGATCCAAGTATGCGAACATGACCTGCTGGGACATCACACGAAAGAACATCTTCATGCCATGGAATCAAAGTGAGAACATTCAAAATCAGACTTTTTCTTGGAACCGAGTGAGAAAAGCAGGCTACCGAGCCTGGAGGAAAAAGCTGAACAACATGCCTGAATGGTACACAGCTGTTGAGGCTGAAAACCTGACCGGTGTGTCCTGGACTATCACTGATCTGCTGGTTTTGCGGGATGGGTTTGTTGTTTGGACAGCAATCTTAGAACAATATGTTGAAAAATCAATGAGATGTAACTGGATCCATCTAGACAAACAACCCCCTGAATGGCAATGTGATCGTGCCTGTCGACCACTACCAGGGTTGGGACATCAAGGTTACTGGGATACAGAAGTGATCCATCCTGCACCACCTAAAGAAGAAGAGGACACTTGTCAAGCAATTCTCCCTCGTTGGGAGTTTTGGGGCAACCTCCATCTGGATTGTGACCAAATCCCCCATTCCATCAAAAGAAACCGCACTGAAGGAAATCAAAGCTTAACCAAAGTCAAAACAATTCACACTGTTAAGTA
The DNA here is from genome assembly GCA_038048925.1 of Garcialebias charrua. NCBI lineage: Eukaryota > Metazoa > Chordata > Actinopteri > Cyprinodontiformes > Rivulidae > Garcialebias > Garcialebias charrua. Next base: position 16,309 of record JBBPBX010054848.1, on the reverse strand, counting down.
CAAGAAAGTACTTAAACTCAACGCGACCGAACCAAGACACAAAGTGCGGCCCACTGGGGGAACAACCCGCCAGTGGTATACCGGTACCCCACCTCCTCCAATAGACATAGCGGGAAGGGCTATAGGCTTCCCCATAAGACACTATGTAAACCAAAAATATGACACAGAAAAGGCACAGGCCTACATGGAATATTGCAAGGAAAATAAATTAAAGAAGCTGCCAATCTGCTTTTGGAATCTGTATGGTGAGTGCAAATCTCAAAATTATTTACCTCTAACACCAATCAGGAATCTGAGATATTATTATTGGAGTTGGGCAGCTATATTTCATCCTATCAATGCTTGGCACGAAGAATGGTTAAACATGACAATACCATGGGTCTGGATAGCCTATGAGTTACCCCATTTTGAAGGTGATTTTGTAGAAGGACATTCTAGACTTCAAACGGGCTTAATGGGGCCGTACTATACTAGCATGTACGTACAAAAGCTGCCTAGACCAGATGAACTCCTTAATGCACCAAAAGGTGACTTTGACAAAATTGACAAATGTGTAGCGGAACGAATTTTCCTTAGCCTTAATAACTCAGTGTGGGAAAGTAGTGGAGCATCCCCAAGATGCAAGCTATGGGAGACTGAAGTAGCTGTCATGTCTACGTGGCGTTACGATTGTACCACTCTGCAAAAGGCACAGACAGTTAAAATATTGCTCCAAGCCTGGCATGAATACCATAAGAGGGATAAGACACGAACCTGGTGGGGGTTTCAGGAAGAAGAAATAAAAGAGTGGGTAGCCCCATGCTTGTACCAATCAAATAATTATTGGATTAGATATCAGTTCTTAGCCACTGTGTATTCCAAAGAGCAAGATATATGGGCGAGTGCTCTGTATCGCCCAGACAGGTTTGTTAGCCCTAGACCATGGAAAATGATCTGTAATGAAAAACAGACAGTGTGTGTGATCAGTTTGGCTCGAAGACCCCGTTATGAGCTACCCGGATGGGAAAGCTATTGTGACACTTACTATGCAGGAGAATACTCAACCCACGCCTCTGAGGTAGTGTGGAAGAAATCTGGTAAAACATGGAGGAGGTCAGTGCCTGATGATACAACTTGTACTAATATCATATTAGGACATAAGCTAAAAACTAGGAAGCACAGTCAAGGAGTAATAATTCCTTTTGTATCAGACTCCATGATTGCTCTAGCTGAGGGACATGCAGCAAGGCGCCGCATGTGTCTCGGAGACGAGATACATGGATACGAATGGGTAGGTCCAAACCAAATATATTCCAACCTAACTTGTCAGTATCCAGAGGGAAGCTGGAAAGAATGTGGTGACAAAGAGAATCTGCATAGCTGCGCATGGTATGAGACTGTTAGTTACATCGTAGGCCGCAAAGTTAAAGAGGCCATACATGGAGTTGGAGAAGTGATCAAGGAAGGAAGAAATATAGTTGAAGGGTGGATGCTTGAACTGTTCCTCCAGATCTGGCCTTATTTGGCAAGTGTAGTCGGCCTGATAGTTATTACCTTATTAGGACGTGTAATCCTACAAGAAGGTCTCAAAGCCATGTGTCGCAAAAAGGGGAGGAGCTCTGAGCCACTCCCACCAGAACCGGGCGCTGGCTCAGAATAAAGAGCCAGAGCCACAAAGAAATAGTCACTTCAGCCCTGAAGCAGCAGAGAGCGGTACCCCAGAGAACTCACAGCGAGAGAAATTAAGAACTAACAGATAACTAGCTATCCAACAAAAAGCACTAAGGAACGGAATGCAGAACACCACCTTGTGCCTTGGCCACGGTAATTATATACTTTTATTGGATAAACGCTTTTACAACCTCAGACAAGATAGTTGTGACAACTAAAGACGGAGACATTATTCTCTGCCACTGTGAAGAACAGGTTTATGAGTTAAAGAGAATTGAAGAGCTTAAAGGAACACCTTGTGGAGAAAAGTGTAAAACTCAGGTTGTAAAAGGCAAGGGTAAAGACAGAGGCCTCAGTGTTACATATAGGGAGTACGGATATTCCAACACTTCTGGAATAGTGTTGCCTGGCTACTGTGATTGGAAAACCAAGATAACAGCCCAACAGAGAGAACAGCTAGAAGAGTGGGAGAGACAAACCACTCAATATTATTGTGGGATTTTGAGAAGAAAGACCCACATCACATATTATTGGTTTAGGAAAATATCAATCTGAATCATGACCACCGAAGAAAGCCAGGCAACTACTAGTCAGTCAGAAGTGAGTCCGTACACGTGGGAATCAGGTNAATAAAAAAAAAACATACATCACATACTATTGGTTTAGGAAAATAACAATCTGAAATCATGACCACCGAAGAAAGCCAGACAACTACTGATCCATTAGAAGTGAGTACATCTGCTTGGGGGTCCGATGCCACAACAGTACCCACTACCAAACTCTGGCCTCCGTGCCTTGCCTATTTTTAAAGGAAGCTTGGTAGAATATTTTCTGATAATGATAGCATGGATGTGCTACTGCCATACCGGGGAGTGGGGCAAGGGGAAGTTAATGCGATTCCCCGTGGCCTTACAGGCCTATGCTAAGATAGTTGTGACACATGTAATACTCAAGAGAGCAGAGATTATGCCACATTTTTTTGTCGTCTACTTGCTAGGAAGAGTGAACCCTTCGTTTCGACAAATAGTGGTTATCTCAGCTTGGTTGATGGTAGATACTGTCGTGGTAGCCCTTGAATGTGCAACGGGGCTTACCCCCCTACTCATACTCCGCACCAACTGTGGAAATACAGCTGGTAGAATTGTGACGTAGTGATGGAAGCTACCATAGCCATAACAGTGGTGGCACACCTGCTTTATCAGACTCTATCTCTGCAAGCCCAGAACAGACAACGTTGGTCCTTAAAGTTGGCTGTTTTAATTGGATGGGGCCTGGTCTGTGGGTGATGAAGAGGAAGATTCGTTAGAAGAGGAAGAGCAGACCAAGCCAGGTGTGACTGCGCAGAGGAAGGGGTCCAGAACCAAGCATCAGTTCTGAGCTCTGCAGAACAGAAGAGGATCTGGATGATGATCCAGAGGGTGGACTAATGGAGGAAAATACACTTTTTCAAACCTTACAATAAAATAAATATTTTGTCAATAAAAAAAATAATGTAGAGATTTTAAACAAAAACCCTACAAGTATTAAAATAAAAATAATCTAAATTAGATATATTTATTTGACGCTGACAGTTTAAATAAGAAGGTTCATTTTCCCTCTGAGGAACATGAATAAATAAAGTTAAAGGGTTAAAACCGTCTAATTCAAATGAGATAATAAAGTCTGTAGTTAAATAAAACAGGTTTTTGAGCTACATGCATTCAGTTGGGAGCTGCAAGATAAAGAATAAAGATCAAATCATTATGAAATGATTCTTTATTAGATTACTGCATTATTATAAATGTATGTTATCTACAGAACTGCTGTTGCTAACTTCATCATTATTTTCATCTCTGTGATGCTGGTAAGCAGCATCACATCAATTATGTGAAGGGGACATGTCCTCTCCCACATTCAAAAAATATTTGTTTGGACCTCCCATACACATTTACCATGAAATATGTCTCGCTCGTCGATCAGCGAGGTAGCCACAGGGTATGTGGCACACCCTCACTGCAGCCTACCTACTAACAGGGTCTATTGAGCTGAGTTTGGGTATTACCTGTAACTATGTGGGGCAGCTCTGACTCAAGGCTGTTGATAAGAGGATTCATCTGGACAATTCACTACCTAACATTTGTAAGCCATACCCAATTGTCACCTTACGCCTCTCTCCACCTTAGCGGCTGGGGACTGGAGAGGTTAGCATAAGGAAACTTTGCATTAACGGTGGCTCCTCTCCTTTTAAGCTTTGCAATTGTTACCGGTCCAGTAAATTTTAGAATTCAGGAAATTGAACCCCTGGGTGTTGTTTTAAATTTTCTTTGTGCTAAAGCTCACCTGTAGACCGCTCCCTACTTCACTGGAGGCAAGCGGAGATCATGGGATCTCCGTAGATCGAGACATATGAATTCTTGGCGATACAGAAATATAATCATTATAACCAAAACTGCTGAAAACCCCCTTGCTATCGCTACTTTAAAAATTTAATGATTTTAAATTGTTTGAAGAAGAATTGTAAACTCAAAATCTCATCTCTTTGAGAAATGCTCAATGGTTTAAGCCGACGTCCTGTATAGGCCCGTGCAATACGTAGTTGAGTGTTTCAAAAGGTGATGAGGTCTAAGAGTAATTTCTATGCATAAAAAAGAACTGATTTCCTATGCAATGCAA
>JBBPBX010054848.1:0-10156 GCA_038048925.1 Garcialebias charrua | reverse complement strand
GCCCGTGTGTAGAACCGCCAGCGCCTTTCTGGAGTCTGGGTTGGAAGGAGTTGGGGAATTTCCTCTTGATGTCTCATAATTAACACTCACAGTCCCCATCCAGTCTTAAGGACCAGAATTAGAGCACTCATTAACAAGTACACTTCTCATCCAGCTTTATGAGCTAGAATTAGAGCAATCTCTCACAATCACCCGTCTCACCCAACCTTATGGGTTAGGAATTAGAGTTTTACTTAAAATCTTACCCAGTAGATGTATCTCTCCAAAGTCCTCAGTAACCTCCAACAGCATCAAGCAAATAAGTCACTAATATAATTAAATTCCCTGCTAGCTACTCTGTCTACAGTCAGTGATCCTAATTTGATTTAAGTTTTGCTGAAGACCTAATCCAGTAAGGCATCTCTCAGGCATTACTTTCTTTCAGGGTCCCTGGGAACCCATAAGTAAAAACCTGGAGCAATTCCCTCACTCTCCGAGGAGTGAAGCTCGCCTCTGACTCTCTGCTGGTCTGATCTGAAGGAGTACGTTTGGCATCGTCCTGGTTGTCTGGGTAAAACCTCTTCAATCCCTCCTCAGAGTATGAGGAGAGAAAGAGAAGTTCTCCCCGGGACGCTTGGTCCTCATGTCAACTTGGAGTCGGTCTGGTCCTTGTCTAGTCTTCAGTGGAACAGTTCAGCTCAACAGCTCAGTCAGCTCCAAATAACAACTACTCGACAACATAGGTCAGTCAAATCAGGGCGGTTATATACAAATCTGGCCCCACCTTCTCTCTAGGATGAGAGAAATAACAAGCCTCCTAATGGAGGACATGTCTGTCTCCAGGTAAGCTTCTCCTCTGTTCTATTTTTGTACTTTGCTTGAAGCTACTTGTTTCCTTGTAAGGAAATTGCTTTGCTTGAGGTAGCCGAGTCACGAGGGCAGTGGATGACACAGTCCACAGCAACATGGTTACATGTTTTTGCTTTTCAACATGTGGATTGCAAGAGATTACCTTTGTTATTAACATATCATAAACACATTTTAACACATTGTAGCAGAAAACATTACAGTTGTTATAATAAAATTACCTTTCATATGAATACATTGGTTTTAATAACTTTCTTTGCTGCTATTTTAACCCTGTTTGTTTCAACTCCTCTGTCTTGCTCAGTTCAGAAATGTTCGTGCGTAATTGTGTGAGTATGTGTTTCTGTGTGTGTGTGTGTGTGTGTGTGTGTGTGTGTGTGTGTGTGTGTGTGCGTTGGTGCAAGCGTATTGGCCCGCCTATGCGCCAGACTACGTACCGACATTATCGGGACATTTGGTATTAGCCAGCCTTTGCCAATGTCTGGATAAAACACAGATTGTATCCAAATATATTAATATGTAAACATTGTTTTTTCTCATCAATATCAGCGTAACTTGTGGCTAATAGGCTGCCTGGATGAGTTGGAGTGTGCTTTAACACTTAAAATTGTTTTAATAAAAAGTTATTTACATTTATAAAATTGGCTGGCTACGCACCTCCCAGGGTATTTGTGTGTGGTGTGTATGTTTTTGTGTATCGGTTGCATTTATTGCAGCCGTGTGTGTGGCTCACTGACACACATGGCGCCAAACTGCAACGCCCCTCCTCTCGTGATGTGGAGACCGCGCGAAACTCCAACGCCGCCCCTCCTCTCGTGATGTGGAGACCCTGTAGTGGGCGGGGGCTCAGGGCGGGGCCTCAGGTGACCGAGTTTTTAAAAGTTAAAGCCCCTTGAGCTTACACGTGCAGAGTTATGGCGTCGTGTGTTGAGTGCATGTAGGTGAGCGGAGATTATTTTTGGAGAGCGATTTAAATAAAATTTTGCAGCGGTAGGTGGACAGAGTGTCAGAGTGTATTGACTTCATTCAGGTAAGAATTAAAAAAATTTTTTTGTTGCTTTTGATGACATCATCTCAAGGAAATGTTAACCTAATCCAGTAGTAACGTGACTTTAACCGCAGCGTCACAAACTGTGAAGACTGTAGAAAACTTTATCAACATTTAGATAAATTAGGAAGTATCTGTGCATGAGTTTTGAGTGCGTGAAGAAAGACGCAGCTCAAACTAGCTGCGGCTAGCGTTAGCATGTAACGTAACTTCACTTCAGAAGCGTGACAACCTTTCAACGCTGTTGAAAACTTTTATAGACATTTATATAAATCAGCGATACTATATATGCATCACTTGTGGATGTTTTTAGTGGTTATTTAGAGTCTTAACGCGACGAAGACAAAATTAAACGCACGTCGCGTTAGCGTCACTACCGTGAACGTGTCACGTCACAATAACAGCGTGACTAACGCTGTAATTTAACATGCGTTAATAGGGTAGAGGGGTTTTAATGTTTCCAACGTCATTTTTCTGCTAATTCTGCTCTTTTTTTTTTTTTTTTTACCTCTGAGCAGTGAGCAGACGGACGAACTGCGTCGTTACGTCATCACGTCATCACGTTGCAGCCTCGTTACGTCATCACGTTGACTGCAGTTTTATGTAGGTATAAGAATACTGTTGTTGGAATACTGAATACTGAATAATACAGAATACTGTATAAGTGTATTGTATAAACTTGAGAATTGTTTTTTAACTTTTTCATATTTTTACATGTACAGGTTTTCAGCTAGTCCAAGAGGTCATTTGGTATTTGGTGAGTCAAACATCCCGCCTTCCTGAAAACAGACAGATGGATTCTTTACTGACTGAGGTCCACGCTTTATCCATCCATCCATGCATTCATCCATCCATCAAACATCCATCCATCAAACATCCATCCATCCATCATCCATCAAACATCCTACCTTCCTAAACCCAGACATATGGATTCTTTACTGACTGAGGTCCAAGCTTTATCCATCCATCCATCTATCAAACATCCATCCATCCATCAAACATCCATCCATCCATCCATCAAACATCCATCCATCCATCAAACATATATCCATCCATCAAACATCCATCCATCCATCAAACATCCTGCCTTACTGAACCCAGACAGATGGATTATTTACTGACTGAGGTCCACGCTTTATCCATCCATACATCCATCCATCCATCAAACATCCACACATCCATCCATCCATCCATCCATCAAACATCATCCATCCATCATCAAACATCCTGCCTTCCTGAACCCAGACATATGGATTCTTTACTGACTGAGGTCCACGCTTTATCCATCCATCCATGCATTCATCCATCCATCAAACATCCATCCATCAAACATCCATCCATCCATCATCCATCAAACATCCTACCTTCCTAAACCCAGACATATGGATTCTTTACTGACTGAGGTCCAAGCTTTATCCATCCATCCATCTATCAAACATCCATCCATCCATCAAACATCCATCCATCCATCCATCAAACATCCATCCATCCATCAAACATATATCCATCCATCAAACATCCATCCATCCATCAAACATCCTGCCTTACTGAACCCAGACAGATGGATTATTTACTGACTGAGGTCCACGCTTTATCCATCCATACATCCATCCATCCATCAAACATCCACACATCCATCCATCCATCCATCCATCCATCAAACATCATCCATCCATCATCAAACATCCTGCCTTCCTGAACCCAGACATATGGATTCTTTACTGACTGAGGTCCACACTTTATCCATCCATCCATCAAACATCCATCCATCCATCCATCCATCAAACATCCATCCATCATTCATCATCAAACATCCATCCATCTATCTATCCATCCATCTATCAAACATCCGGCCTTCTTGAAACCAGACAGATGGATTCTTTACTGACTGAGGTCCACGCTTTATCCATCCATACATACATCCATCTATCAAACATCCATCCATCCATCCATCAAACATCCATCCATCCATCCATCAAACATCCATCCATCATCCATCCATCAAACATCCTGGCTTCCTGAACCTAGACAGATGGATTCTTTACTGACTGATGTCCACGCTTTATCCATCCATCCATCAAACATCCACACATCATCCATCAAACATCCATCCAAACATCCACACATCATCCATCAAACATCCATCCATCAAACATCCATCCATCATCCATCCATCAAACATCCATCCATCTATCCATCCATCTATCAAACATCCTGTCTTCCTGAACCCAGACAGATGGATTCTTTACTGACTGAGGTTCATGCTTTATCCATCCATACATACATCCATCCATCCATCTATCAAACATCCATCCATCCATCAAACATCCAGCCTTGCTGAACCCAGACGGATAGATTCTTTACTGACTGAGGTCCACGCTTTATCCATCCATCCATCCATCCATCCATCCATCCATCCATCCATGCATCCATCTATCAAACATCATCCATCCATCCATCAAACATCCTGCCTTCTTGAAAACAGACATATGGATTCTTTACTGACTGAGGTCCACGCTTTATCCATCCATCCATGCATCCATCCATCCATAAAACATCCATACATCCATCCATCCATCAAACATCCTGCCTTCCTGAACCAGACAGATGGATTCTTTACTGACTGAGGTCCACGCTTTATCCATACATCCACCCATCCATCCATCAAACATCCATCTATCCATCATCAAACATCCATCCATCAAACATCCTGCCTTGCTGAACCCAGACAGATGGATTCTTTACTGACTGAGGTCCACGCTTTATCCAACCATCCATGCATCCATCCATCTATCAAACATCTATCCATCAAACATCCATCATCCATCAAACATCCTGCCTTCCTTAACCCAGACATATGGATTCTTTACTGACTGAGGTCCACGCTTTATCCATCCATCTATCAAACATCCATCCATCCATCAAACGTCCATCCATCAAACATCCATACATCTATCCATCAAACATCCTACCTTCCTGAACCCAGACAGATGGATTTACTGACTGAGGTCCACACTTTATCCATCCATCCATCCATCCATCAAACATCCATCCATCCATACATCCATGCATCAAACATCCATCCATCCATCTATCCATCAAACATCTCAAACATCCATCAAACATCCATCCATCCATCCATCAAACATCTATCCATCCATCAAACATCCATCCATCCATCAAACATCCTGCCTTGCTGAACCCAGACAGATGGATTCTTTACTGACTGAGGTCCATGCTTTATCCATCCATTCATCCATCCATCCATCAAACATCCACACATCCATCCATCCATCCATGCATCCATCCATCAAACATCATCCATCCATCATCAAACATCCTGCCTTCCTGAACCCAGACATATGGATTCTTTATTGACTGAGGTCCACACTTTATCCATCCATCCATCAAACATCCATCCATCCATCCATCAAACATCCATCCATCATTCATCTATCAAACATCCATCCATCTATCTATCCATCCATCTATCAAACATCCGGCCTTCTTGAAACCAGACAGATGGATTCTTTACTGACTGAGGTCCATGCTTTATCCATCCATACATACATCCATCTATCAAACATCCATCCATACATCCATCCATCCATCAAACATCCAGCCTTGCTGAACGCAGACAGATGGAGTCTTTACTGACTGATGTCCACCTTTTATCCATCCATGCATGCATCCATCCATCCATCCATCAAACATCCATCCATCCATCCATGTATCCATCCATCAAATATCATCCATCTATCCATCAAACATCTTGCTTTCTTAAAAACATGATAAACTGAAATTGTGTGTGTGTTTGTGTGTGTGACTGTTTTGTGGTTTCTAAGGACAGTGTTTTGTCAGGACAGTAATGAACTGTAATCTGCTTGTCTGTTTATAGCATATGACAATGTCCATAAAAACCACAAAACAGTCACACACACAAACGCACACAATTTCAGTTGAACATGTTATATTTACATGTATATGTCTATCTGTACAGTATATGTAATGTATATGCATATACAGTATACATGTATATGCATATATGTATATACACTGTATATGAATATGCATATATGATATGCTTATATACATGTATATATGTATATTTGTGTGTATGTATATGACATAGATATCAATTTTATAAATAATGCAGGGATTGTTATGTATGACTTCAATATTATTAGTCACAGTTTTTAAATTTATAGTTTTCTTTCATTCAGCTAATTTTAATTTCATCTTAGTCCACCCATCATGAGAGGAGTTTTGTAAATACTATGTCCATCCATCTTTCCTTTATGTGAGATGGATACTTTGGCCAAAAACAATCATGTAATGTTTATTGGTTTACATGTGACAGCAGCTATCATCAAAATGTAGAATTTCCTCTAAATATAAGTATAAATGATCTGTTCCAGATGACGTGAACACGTCCAGAGTCAGGAGATCGCAGGTAGCCAGAAGAGCGATCAACTTCCATTAAACACGAGTACCAAGGTACATTTTAGTTCTTGTGTTCCTAAACAGATATACTTGCTACGTGTGGATTCATCAACCTTATTGTTCAATTGTGTGTGTATGGGAGTGTATTGTGGTTTTTTTATGGACAGTTGTTTGTTAGGACAGTCATACGCTAGTCTGGTTAAAACCAAACCCTGTCCTTCACTTTGCTTCGTACTAGGGTCTGGCATTCCTCCCATTGAAAACGATTTCTCCGGTCTATTTTTGACCGGACCAATCAGAGAACAGAAGGCGTAGTTTTGTTAGCTTAGCCTGGCAAGGTCCAGGCTATTCAGATAAAAAGCTCAGAAACCACTTGGTGGATATTTTTTCTGCTACCAGTGTGTAATTATATGGCTCTAATTTACTGACTGTTGGCCTTGATGAAACATTTGAGATAAAATTCGATTTTTTATCATTTATTTTCGTAGCGCACCCTGAGGCTGTTTGGAAAATGTGAAACCGAAACTATTTAAATCCAGCAGATTTGACCATTTCGTGAATTGATTTAGGAACTGTTAAGCTCAGAAACACTTCTGATAAAACGTCAGCTAAGAAATATAGTTTTTATCAGGAAAGAAATAATAGTTTTTTACCTTGTTTTCTGGAAAATTCCTTCGTGGTGGCAGCCATTTTAACTGACGACGTCAGTCGACGTCGTTCAAAACTCCGCCTTCTGTTCTCTGATTGGTCTGTTAATCTGCCAATCCGCCTTCTGTTCTCTGATTGGTCCGGTCAAAAATCGACCGGAGGAATCGTTGTCTATGGGACAAATCCCAGACCCAGCAGTGAAGGGAAATAGAATTGAGCGGAGCTGTGCAGGTATGGCGAGGGCCAGGCTAGTCATACGCTATAAACAATCAGACAATCAATCAGATGGCAGTTCATTACAGTCCTGATAAAACACTGTCCTTAAAAACCATAAAACAGTCACACACACAAACACACAATTTCAGTTGAACATGTTATATTTACATGTCTATGTCCATCTGGACAGTCAGAGAGACATTCAGCAGGTAGACAGTCAGAGAGACATTCAGCAGGTAGACAGTCAGAGAGACACTCGGCAGGAGGACAGTCAGAGAGACACTCAGCAGGTGGACAGTCAGAGAGACATTCAGCAGGTAGACAGTCAGAGAGACACTCAGCAGGAGGACAGTCAGAGAGACATTCAGCAGGTGGACAGTCAGAGAGACACTCAGCAGGTGGACAGTCAGAGAGACATTCAGCAGGAGGACAGTCAGAGAGACATTCAGTAGGTGGACAGTCAGAGAGACACTCAGCAGGTGGACAGTTAGAGAGACATTCAGCAGGTGGACAGTTAGAGAGACATTCAGCAGGTGAACAGTCAGAGAGATACTCAGCAGGAGGACAGTCAGAGAGACACTCAGCAGGAGGACAGTCAGAGAGACACTCAGCAGGTGGACAGTCAGAGAGACATTCAGCAGGTGGACAGTCAGAGAGACACTCGGCAGGAGGACAGTCAGAGAGACACTCAGCAGGTGGACAGTCAGAGAGACAGTGGTTTGGACATGTCCAGAGGAGGGACAGTGGTTTGGACATGTCCAGAGGAGGGACAATGGTTTGGACATGTCCAGAGGAGGGACAGTGGGTATATTAGTAGAAGGATGTTAGACATGAAGCTGCAGGAAAAAGACAAAGAGGAGATATATGGATGCAGTTAGCGAGGACATGAAGGTAGTTGGAGTGAGGACAGAGGATTCAGAGGACAGAGTGAGGTGGAGGAGGATGACTCGCTGTGGCGACCCCTGAAAAGGGAAAAGCCGAAAGAAGAAGAAGCGTTAACATTTAACTTGACCACTGCAGCGTGACAAGCTGTGAACGCTGTATTGTAACATAAAGAGAGGTTTTAATGTTTTCACCGTGATTTTTGTGCTAAATTTGCTCTTATGTTTCATTTTTCACCTCAAAGCGGAGTGAGCAGACAGCCCCTACCCTTCCCCAAAGAGCGTCGTTACGTCATCACGGTCAAACTGCAGTGATGCAGGTAAGATGAAAATAGAAGTGACGTGCATTTGGTGAAAACTGAGAATTGTTTTGTAACTTTTTCATATTTTTACATGTTTTCAGCTAGTCCTGCAACTTTTATCAGAATCACAGTCAGAATATTGTCATTTGCACCACATGTGGTACATGTGATGAAACGAGATTATGTACACATGGTCCCAGTTACATCCAACAACAAAATGTAAGAGAAAAACAGTAATAATATCTAGGATATAACTAAGAAAAACATCAACTAGAAATACACTAATCACTAATGTAATAGAAAAACATCATTATAAACAGCAGCACGAACCTGAGTCTGTATGAGCAGATGGTCACAAATGAACACACAACAACAAGAAAACCGATCAGCATCAACATGATGTGATATTTTGCAGTATTTATTCTTATTATTTATTTATTCATGAGTCTAACAGCCTCAGGGTAGAAGCTGTTCCTCTGTCTAATGGTTCTACATTTCATGCTCCTTAACCTCCGTCCTGAGAGGAGCGGGGCAAAGACTGTGTGTGCTGGGTGAGTGGGGTCTTTCATGATGCAGGTGGCCCTCTCCCTGCATCTGGAGGTGTAGATGTCTGTGATGGTGGGGAGACTGACTCCAACATCTTCTGTGCAGCCTTCACCACTCTCTGCAGAGCCTTTCTTTCTGCAGCTGTGCAGCCTCCATGCCACACGTTGATGCTGGAGCACAGGATGCTCTCCATTGCACACATGTAGAAGGAGGTGAGGACTGACAACACCATCGCCCATGATCGGGTCATCAGAGACTCTACTTCCTCAGACGGCTGAGAAGATCTGGTCTGGGAAGCTCAGTCCTCACCTCCTTCTACAGGTGTGCAGTGGAGAGCATCCTGTGCTCCAGCATCAACGTGTGGCATGGAGGCTGCACAGCTGCAGAAAAAAAGCTCTGCAGAGAGTGGTGAAGGCTGCACAGAGGTCTGTTGGAGTCAGTCTCCCCACCATCACAGACATCTACACCTCCAGATGCAAGAAGAGGGCCACCTGCATCATGAAGGACCACACTCATCCAGCGCATACACAATCTTTGCCCTGTTCCCCTCAGGAAGTAGGTTGAGCATCAAATGTTGAACCACTTGAGGAACAGCTGCTACCCTGAGGCTGTTAGACTCATGAATAATACATGATAAGAATAATCACTGCAAAATATCACATCATGCTGATCTGTTTTCCTGTTGCTGTTCATTTGTGACCATCTGCTCATACGGACTCATGCTCGTGCTGCTGCTTGTATTGATGTTTTTCTATTACGGTACATTGGTGCTTAGTGTATTTTTAGCTGATGTTTTTCTTAGATCATATCTTAGATGTTACTACTGTTCTTCTCTTACATTTTTTTGTTGTTGGATGTTACTGGGACCCGGTGTAAATAATCTCGTTTCATCACATGTACCACATGCGGTGGTAGAGGTTTTAATGTTTTCAATGTCATTTCTGTGCAAAATATGCTCATATTTTTCTTTTTTTAACCTCAAAGCAGTGAGCAGACAGACGAACAGCGTCATTACATCATCACGTTGCAGTGTCGTTACACCATCACGTAGTCTGCAGTGTCAAGTAGGTATCAGAATACTGTATAAGTGACGTGCAATTGGTGAAAACTTAGAATTGTTTTGTAACTTTTTTATATTTGTAGCCGAACGGGTATGGGTAAAAAAATACTTTAGGCAACTTTTAGTTTAAAAAAAATAATCTATTTAAAAAAATGAATTTGGTTAA
>JBBPBX010054847.1:0-23309 GCA_038048925.1 Garcialebias charrua | reverse complement strand
TGGCTAGGGGTCTTTTCTGGGTGGAGTTTGCATGTTCTCTCCCTGCATGTGTGGGTTTTGATCAGGTACTCTGGTTTCCTCCCACATCAAAAACATTCATGTTAGGCTGATTGTTAACTCTAAATTGTCCCTATAGGTGTGAGTAAGAGTGAATGGTTGTTTGTCTATGTGTCCTCCCTGTGATGGACTTGGACCTGTCCAGGGTTAGGTTAGGTGTCCTCTGGCCCTTGCACAGAAATGGCTGGATATGGGCACCCAACTGCGTGACCTGAAAAGGAAGAAGCAGGTAAAGATAATGATGGATGGAGGTAGTAAATGGTAAATAGACTATCGGTACTTATATATCACCTTTCTATCTTATCAAGACACTCAAAGCTCTTTACAACACAATTTGTGCTTCATTTACCCATTCATACAGCACTCTACTATATTCCTTCAATACACAGAGACTAATCAAAGCTTTACCACATTCATACACAGATGGGACACACATCGGAAGCAATGAGGGGTTCAGTGTTTTGCCCAGGGACAATTCAGCATGTGACTGCTGGTGGAATTGAACCCCCAACTCTTGCACTGTAGGACGACTGCCCTAAAGTCAGCCACAGATGCCCCAGTAGCCGAGTCATCTCAAAGTCATACATGGAGAACTGTTTATATAAAAAAATATATACTCTGCCTGCCATCAGCTATTAGCCGCTACTGTTCATTCATTCAACCTTTATTTAGTCAGGTAAATCTTAAGGGCGAGATACACTCGAGCGTCCTCACGATACGCCAATACGCAGCGTACGTACGCCCCGTACGCAGCGTAGCCCCGCGTAGCCCCTCAGGGCAAGTACGCGCAAAAGTATTTTTTTACTACGCATACGCGATCCGCGTGCGCGATACGCGGTGTCTGACCATAAACTTCCCGGCGCCGGACTGTTTTGTATGTTACACAAATGAAATAAATTCCCCTTCTTTATCGCTGATCGGGCCTTTTCTTTTGTTTTTTTGCCTAAAGTCAAGTAACCGCTTCTTCCTCCGTTCACTCGATGATTGAAATGAATGAATTCAGGTCCTACCTTGGTGCGCGATGTTTTAATATCCCCTGGTGGGCTGTGTGCTGCAGGAAAAGCGCTCCCTGTTATTATTTTTATTTCTGAGAGAACTTTTTATAACATATATAGTAGAAACAGCGCATCAGAACACCGCAGAAGTCTGAGCGAGCTGCTCATGTTAAAGGTTTCACTTTCAACTAGGTTTCACATTCAGCTGACTGAGCGCTGTCAATCAATTCAGTAGGCGTGTCAGCAAGTGACCAATCAGCGTGCTCAGTTGTCCCCTTCGTGTGCAGCAGCTCATATTACAACAAGGAGAACGTCTGAGCTGAAGTCAGCTGAAGTGAAGCAGCCGCTCCGTATACGCGCGTATACGCGCGTATACGCGCGTATACGGAGTCTGCTTCACTGTATCTCGGCCTTTATTGAGCCTCATAGGCTCATTTACGAAAGTGACCTGCTAAAACTAAAGAACGATGAACAGCAATGGTAGAATTTCCTTAAACAATAAACAATAAACAATAGAAAACGAAAGAGAGAAAAAAAAAGAGAGAAATACTTTTTTTTTTTAACAAAGTATCAAAAAACTAGCAAAACATTATAAGGTAGACATATAAAATCAAAGACAGGAACAAATCTGCATTGGTTTTTGCCAGGATTCCAACAGATTCTGAAAACCATTTAGAGAAGTCAAGGTCGAGAGCTTCAGATCTTTTTGTAAGATATTCCATGAAGCAGGAGCAGAGTAGGAGAAGGCCCTTTTTCAATTAATTAATCAGTTAATCAAGCTTAGCTGACAAAAACACAAGTAGAACTTCATTTGAAAGATAAATATAAACCTTGGTGTGGTAGTGGCTGGGAATTATTCACAGTCTATAGGCCTACACCAAAGTAATATTACAAAGTTTGACCAAAATGTCTCCTAATTTGTTCCGGTCTCAGCATAAGATGCTATCCATCCATCCATACATTACCTTTTTCCCACTTCTTCCATTTTAGGCCACGGGGGTCACCGGTGCCCATGTCCAGCAGTCACTGTGCGAGGGGCAGGGTACACCCTGGATGGGCCACAAGTCCATCACAGGGACACATAGAGACAAACAAGACGAACAAACATTCACTCTCTCTGACAATTTAGAGTTACAAATCAGTCTAACATGCAAACCAGCCACTAGGGAGCACTAGCCAGTGCATTTCTTGTGCCGGTCCCAAGCCCGGGAAAATGGTGAGGGTTGTGTCAGGAAGGGCAGCCGATGTAAAACTCTTTAGCCAAAACCATAATGGGAGTTCATCAAAGTGAAACCATACCGGATCGGTCGAGGCCCGGGTTAAAAATGACCCAACAGAGTGCCGGCAGAAATTGTGCTACTGTTAGTCAAGACCCTGAGGAGGGAAACGTGTCAGGAGACAGAGGGAGAAGAGGAAAGTGAAGAATGTAGGACTGAGGGTTGCAACTCTAAATGTGGGGACAATGACAGGCAAAGGTAGAGAGCTGGCTGACATGATGCAGAGAAGAAAGGTAGATGTTTTATGTGTCCAAGAGACCAAGTGGAAGGGCAGCAAGGCTTGCAGCATTGGGTTCAAACTGTTTTACCATGGTGTGGATAGAAAGAGAAATGGAGTAGGGGTGGTCCTGAAGGAGGAGTTGGCAAAGAATGTAGTAGAGGTGAAGAGAGTGTCAGATAGGGTGATGTGTCTGAAGGTAGAAGTAGAAGGTCTGATGCTAAACATAGTTAGTGGTTATGCTCCACAGGTTGGATGTGATGGGGAGGAGAAAGATACATTTTGGAAAGATTTGGATGAAGTGATAGAGAGTATTCCCAGGGAGGAAAGAGTGGTGATTGGAGCAGACCTGAATGGACATGTTGGTGAAGGAAACAGAGGGGATGAGGAAGTGATGGGTAGGTTTGGTGTCAAGGAAAGAAACCAGGAAGGACAGATGGTGGTGGATTTTGCCAAGAGAATGGAAATGGCTGTAGTCAATACCTATTTCCAAAAGAGGGAGGAACATAGAGTGACCTATAAGAGTGGAGGAAGGAGTACACAGGTCGACTACATTCTGTGTAGAAGAGGAAACCTGAGGGAGATTGGAGACTGTAAGGTTGTGGCAGGGGAGAGTGTGGCCAGACAGCATCGGATGGTTGTGTGTAGAATGACTGTTGTTGTGAAGAAGAGAAAAAGAGTAAAATCAGAGAAGAAGACCAAATGGTGGAAGCTGAAGAAGGAAGAATGTTGTGAGAAATTCAGAGACGAGCTGTTAAAGGCTCTGGGTGGTAAGAAAGAGCTTCCAAGTGACTGGGCTACTACAGCAACAGTAATTAGAGAGACAGGTAGGAAGGTACTTGGTGTGTCATCTGGACAGAGAATGGATGATAAGGAAACCTGGTGGTGGAATAGTGAAGTGCAGGACGCCATTCAAAGAAAGAGGTTAGCCAAGAAGAAATATGTGAGAGGACTGAAGAGAGGAGGCAGGAATATAAGGAGATGGGACATAGAGCAAAGAGGGAAGTAGCTAAGGCAAAGCAGAGGGCGTACGATGAGTTGTATGGGAGATTGGACACTAAAGAGGGCGAGAAGGACTTGTACCGTTTGGCAAGGCAGAGGGATCAGGCTGGAAAGGATGTGCAGCAGGTTAGGCTTATTAAAGATGGGGATGGTAATGTTCTAACAAGTGAGGAGAGTGTGATGGGAAGATGGAAGGATTACTTTGAGGAGCTAATGAATGAAGAGAATGAAAGAGAAAGAAGAGTGGAGGTCATAGAAACTGTGGACCAGGAAGTGGGAAAGATTAGTGAGGGTGAAGTCCGGAAAGCTCTGAAAAGAATGAAGAAGGGGAAGGCAGTAGGACCTGATGACATACCAGTGGAGGTTTGGAAATGTCTTGGAGAGATGGCAGTGAGGTTTTTGACTCAAATATTTAATGGCATATTTGAGGGTGAGAAAATTGTGCTTGTTCCCATTTTTAAGAACAAGGGTGATGTACAGAGTTGTAGCAACTACAGGGGAATTAAGTTGATGAGCCACACGATGAAGATCTGGGAGAGAGTTGTGGAAGCAAGACTTAGACAAGAGGTGACTATCTGTGAGCAGCAGTATGGTTTCATGCCAAGAAAGAGCACCACAGATGCCATCTTTGCTTTGAGGATGTTGATAGAGAAGTACAGAGAGGGTCAGAAAGAACTCCATTGTGTGTTTGTGGATTTAGAAAAAGCATATGACAGGGTGCCAAGAGAGGAGGTGTGGTATTGCATGAGGAAATCTGGAGTGGCAGAAAAGTATGTTAGACTGGTACAGGACATGTATGAAGACAGCAGGACAGTGGTGAGATGTGCTGTAGGAGTGACAGATAGCTTCAAGGTGGAGGTGGGATTGCATCAAGGATCGGCTCTGAGCCCCTTCTTGTTTGCTCTGGTGATGGACCGACTAACAGATGAGGTCAGGCAGGAATCCCCATGGACTATGATGTTTGCAGATGACATTGTGATCTGTGGTGAGAACAGGGAACAAGTGGAAGAGAACTTGGAGAGGTGGAGGTATGCTCTTGAAAGAAGAGGAATGAAAGTCAGTCGTAGTAAGACAGAGTACATGTGTGTGAATGAGAGGGAGGCCAGTGGAACAGTGAGGCTACAAGGAGCAGAGGTCACAAAGGTGCAGGACTTCAAGTACTTGGGGTCCACTGTACAGGAAAATGGGGAATGTGGTAAAGAGGTGAAAAAGAGAGTCCAGGCAGGATGGAGTGGATGGAGAAAAGTTTCAGGAGTGATTTGTGACAAAAAGGTGTCAGCAAAGGTCAAAGGAAAAGTTTACAAGACAGTGGTGAGACCAGCTATGTTGTATGGTCTGGAGACAGTGGCATTGACAAAAAGACAGGAGAAAGAACTGGAAGTAGCAGAAATGAAGATGCTGAGGTTCTCCTTAGGAGTGACAAGGATGGATAAGATCAGGAATGAGATCATCAGAGGTACAGCACATGTTGAACAACTGGGAGATAAAGTTAGGGAGGCCAGACTGAGATGGTTTGGACATGTCCAGAGGAGGGACAGTGGGTATATTGGTAGAAGGATGTTAGAAATGCAGCTGCCAGGAAAAAGACAAAGAGGGAGACCAAAGAGGAGATATATGGATGCAGTTAGAGAGGACATGAAGGTAGTTGGAGTAGAACATGCAGAGGACAGAGTGAGGTGGAGGAGGATGACTCGCTGTGTAGACCCCTGAAGAGGGAAAGGCCGAAAGAAGAAGAATCAGTCGAACATACAGGTTTTTGGTCTGTGGGAGGAAACCAGAGTACCTGGAGAAAACCCACACAAGCATGAGAAGAAAATGTAATCTCCACCCAGAAAGACCCCTAGTCCAACCGGGGATTAAACCCAGGATCTTCTTGCTGTGAGTCAACAGTGCTAACCACTGAGCAGTCGTGCCAGCCTTTTGATGCAGCTTTAGGCTCTTCCTGTAGAAATATATTTCTGCTAAAGTAAAGGTGCAATTTTAAACTGACAGAGGTTTATAAAATAGCTTTTAAATGTACTGCTATAAAATGTTTAAGATTGGAGTTTTAGGACAGACACAGGCTACTTTGATCTTGGCCTTTAGTTTCTTAGGGAGTCAGAATAAAACTTCCTACACAAGTTTAGAGAGCCATCTGCTGCAGGTATACATTACTTGTTCATTAACTTTCCACAAAAAGCAGAATCATTTAAGATCTGAATTTCAGAAAATCCTTTTAGGTCTCAATATAACAAAGCTTCACAACCTAAAAGGAAAATGTATTAAAATAAAAGGTAAAGACATGCTTAAAAATTAATGGGTTTAAAACAGGGCTCACCAACACAGCTGGGTGCTCCCAAGGACCATTTGAGGTGCCCTCGGACCCGTTCTAAACATAGCACAACTCACTAAGCTGCATTTAAAATTTCATATTCAGTTTTTTGTATTTATACATATTTTAGAAGTCTATCTTAATATGTTCTTAAAAAATGTTTATATTTTTCAATTTACGCTTTGTTATTTCCGAAGAGTTCATCAAACTGGTGACCTTTGAATGATTCCGTACCCACGAAGTAGCTCTCAGTTTCAAAAAAGTTGGTGACCCCTGGTAGCATTCACCCCCAAATTCCAAAAAACGCCTAAAAAATACATACCCAAATTAAATTACAAGCTGTTCTTGAACCCTAAGGACTACAAACAATTGGATGGTGTCTTTGTAAAGATAAGACTTTGAATTTTTAGTTTCAGCAGTCATATTTGTTGTATCTGTTATTATTTTTTATTCATTGAAGTGAGAGTACACAGAAATAAAGTATTTTTCTTGCCTCGCCTGAAAATATTTGTATGTGTCAAGCACATGCACACTGATACAACAAGATAGTGATTTGAATTTCATATGACCTCAAAGACAGAAGTCTTTACTAATACAGTTTCAAATTTGAAGTCAATAGCATAAAAATTGAGGATTCTGTGCCTGTTTTTGTATGTGCATGTCTAGGCGGAAATCTGTGAATCTAGTACATTACAGTAAATGTGCCATACTGTGTAACACCTGTATTATGCAAACTTGAAATGTCTGAATATTTTTCTATACTTCAACATACTTCAGGATGGCTGTCTATTCAAAGCTTACATCTGTTCCATTCATATATTTACTCTCAAGATGATAGAAATACAGTAACATGACAGCAGGCCGCTCGTAGCTCGGGGACTAACTGTATATTGTAACTCACTAGAGCAGGGGTCACCAACCTTTTCGAAACTGAGAGCTACTTCATGGGTACGGAGTCAAACAAAGGGCACCAGTTTGATAAACTCTTCGGAAATAACAAAGCGTAAATTGAAAAAATTGTATAATAAACATATTTTTAAGAACATATTTTTAAGATAGACATTTTAAAATATATATAAATACAAAAAAAGAATAACAACTGAATAAAATGAAATTTTAAATGCAGCTTAGTAGTGAGTTGTGCTATTTTTAGAACAGGTCCGGGGGCACCTCAAATGGTCCTTGGGGGCACCCGGGTGCCCGCGGGCACCACGTTGGTGACCCCTGCACTAGAGGATATATTTCACCTCCAGAGGTTCTGCAGCAGTTCTGCAGCAGTTCCACAGCCTAAGATAAGACTTTGATAACACACACAGAGGTGTAATTATCTCCACAGGGGATTACTGCAGGCTCCTGACCCCCCCAGCAGCCCTGCTGTGACCACACAAAGCTGCGCACACAAAGGAGACAAGAGCAGCTTTGTGGCAGATCAGTTTCTTTTTCCTTGTAAATCAAGCTGTAAAAGCTTTTATTTCATGTTCCCATATAATTTACCCATGGCTAAAGAGCGATCAAAGTCAGAAAAAAGACGCCTAAACGTCAACAAACGAGCACTTACTGTGTGACGCACGAAGGGCGCAGCTGCGGGTCATGGCTCCTAAGTGTTTCTGAGCCCTTTGAAGTAACTCAAACCATGTCATGTGACATGTCTATCGAAAGGCAATTTCATTGGCTACAACATAGTGATGTCAAAATTAGCTCTCATTTGATTGGCTAAGACCCACGTGGGGTACAACAGGGGGAGGGTTGAAGCTAGCTTGTTGGGTCTCTGACATTTGATTGGCTCTAGAAACTGAAAAGTTTCACCCAGTTGGTCAAAATTGGTGTCAATCAAAAGCAGACAGCCTATGGAAGACTTTTAAAGCGTCAGAACTTTCAAAGCTGCCATATTTGGGAAACCACGATCTCTTTTTGAACTAACACCTGCAGCTTCGGCTGAAACGGTACCGCGGGCGGGCCCGCGCCTCTTAAGAGGTTCAAACCAACACAGTGAATACAGAGCAAACATTATCAGCGACAAATTGAAATATAAAATACATAAAGGATATAAAATGGAAGACAAAAATACATTTAGTAAAGTTAGTGATAAGCTAGTCTAAAGAGATGGGTTTTCAGGGCAGTCTTGAACAGAGAAAGGGAGGTGGTGTTTCGAAGGTCTGGCGGTAGGGCGTTCCAGAGGTGAGGGGCAGAGCAGGTGAAGGCCCTGCTCCCCATGGTGGAGAGGCGGGCAGAGGGTACATGGAGTTGTAGTGAAGAGGAGGACCTGAGAGAGCGTGATGGGATGGAGATTTGTAGGAGGTCGGATAGATAAGGAGGGGCAAGGTTGTGGATAGCTTTGAACGTGAGGAGTAGAATTTTGAAGATGATGCGTGATTTAACCGGGAGCCAGTGGAGCTGCTGCAGGACAGGAGTGATGTGGTTATAGTAGGAGGTTTGAGTGATGACACGGGCAGCTGAGTTCTGGACCATCTGTAACTTGTGGAGAGATTTGTTGGGGAGGCCGTAGAGAAGGGAGTTGCAGTAGTCAATACGGGAAGTCACAAGACTGTGCACCAGGATGGCTGTGGAGCGGGGTGTGAGAGAAGGACGGAGACGGTTAATATTACGGAGGTGGAAATAGGCAGACCGAGTAATATTGTTGATGTGTGAAGTGAAGGAAAGAGTGGTGTCGAGGATGACACCGAGGCTCTTGACCTGAGGGGAGGGGGATAGCAGAGAGTTGTTAAGGGGGACGAGAAGATGTTCTGATTTTGAAATAGAGTTTTTGGTACCGACGAGAATGACTTCTGTTTTGTTGCTGTTTAGTTGAAGGAAATTGTTAGAAAACCAGTGATTAAGCTCAATGAGACAGTCGGTGAGGATGGAGGGCGGGTGGGTGGAGTTAGGTTTTGATGACAAGTAGAGCTGCGTGTCATCAGCATAGCAGTGGAAATGGATGCCGTGTTTGCGGAAGATGTGGCCTAGAGGAAGGAGGTAAATGATGAAGAGGAGGGGTCCGAGGACAGAGCCTTGGGGGACACCCGTGGAGACAGGGGAAGACTGGGAACGGAAGGATTTAAGCTGAATGAATTGAGTGCGGTCAGAGAGATAGGAGGTGAACCAGTCTAACGGGGTACCTGAGATGCCAATGGAGGTTAGTCTGTTGAGGAGGATAGAATGACAGATGGTGTCGAAGGCAGAACTTAGATCAAGAAGAATGAGGATGGACAGAAGACCAGAGTCAGCAGCAAGAAGAAGGTCGTTAGTAATTTTTACTAGGCTGTTTTGGTGCTATGGTGGGGGCGAAAACCAGATTGAAACTCTTCATAAATGTTGTTGTTGGACAGGTGAGATACAATGGACGAAGATGCAAACGCATCCGTCCAATTAAGCCATTTAAAACTTTATATTTTAGCGGTTTGTCTTCAGAGAAGCCAAAGTTATTTCGAGTAAACAGCAGGTTATATATTTTTTTCAGCTCCTGCTGGTTTTTGGAGACTTTTCACTTCAGGAAGTGAGCAGGTGTGTGATGACTTACACCAGCTGCAAGTTGAGAGGCAGAAGGAATTCTACAACATGTAAATCGTTTCCACAGCACTGAAATGGTAATATATTAGTTAATGTTTCTAATAATTATTCAACATTATTAGTTATTAGTTTGTGTACAAAACAATTTGCACAGGCTCCTGCTGATCATGTTGCTTCAATTTGTCAGCTTTGTTATGTAATCCAGTCAACATGTTGAAAATATTTCATATTTATTTTTCTATTTAATTTGGACATCACTTGGTGTTATAGTGGTGTATCATTAAAATGATGGAAATACATGACATTAGTTTGACCCATTGTCTTAATATACAGTATACTGCATATAATATATACTGTGTGTGTCTGTGTGTTTTATCATCAATTCACAGAAATATCTTCACCTGAAGAGTGGACCCAGGTGGAGGAGAACAAACCTTGATATTGTTAAAGAACAGATGGAGACGTCTTCATGATCTGTAGAACACCAGGACTGATGCTGCAGAATCCATTAGAACACCAGGACTGATGCTACAGAAAGCTACGTTTGTGCATCAAGACATCAAAATATGCAGAAATACTACAACTGGCCAGAGCATTGAGATGAAAATGAATCAATGAAAATATGAATTTAATATTTTTTCTGACAGTTCAAATGAACATATTGTTTGAAAAAAAAGGATAACAATGAACCAAGTGTTTCTGTAGTTATGTGTAAATAAAGTTACAGTAGTACACTATATTATCTGTTAGTGTTGAGTTATTCTTTGTGAGAATATTTGTGTATCTGTTTTAATTTCATTCGTTCATCTACAACTCACAGCTCGTACTTTAGTAAAAACAAAATTGGTGAATGTTAAAAAAAACATTTTATTAAAATAAAACCATCCCATATTATCAAATATATGAAAACCTCTGGGGAAACATTAATATGAACAGATTATCAAAAAAAATTGAGTTTAAAAAATATCAGCAAGTGGTGTTTGACTTCATCAGCTCTGTAAAAATGACACTTTACAGCTGTAAATCTGCAAAATCAGAATTTTACTAGAAATTCAATTTTACTGAGCAGCTAGCTGTGTCATTAAGAACTAGTTTCTCCTCATCCTGCTGCTTGTACACTTCTTCAGACTCCACCACCTCCTCGTCCTCCAGGTGTTGTAGGTCTGGACGCAGAGGACATCATCAGAACCACAGAAATCAACAGATTTACATCAAAGAATATTGTTACCATTTCAGTGCTGTGGAAACGATTTACATGTTGTAGAATTCCTTCTGCCTCTCAACTTGCAGCTGGTGTAAGTCATCACACACCTGCTCACTTCCTGAAGTGAAAAGTCTCCAAAAACCAGCAGGAGCTGAAAAAAAATTATAACCTGCTGTTTACTCGAAATAACTTTGGCTTCTCTGAAGACAAACCGCTAAAATATAAAGTTTTAAATGGCTAAATTGGACGGATGCGTTTGCATCTTCGTCCATTGTATTCAATGTGCGCAGTTGAGGCGAGTCTGTGTCTGACGTCATAATCGCGCGACGGGAAAATCCGTATTTATCATGTAAAAAAAACGGCGCTAATTTTAAACTGTTTTTGAGAGGAATTTTAATTAATTTAACATTGTTTTAGCAAAAACGATCAGAGGTCAATCTTAATATATATATATATGTTGTGCCATTTTATGGAAAGTTAAAAGATGATGTCAGCGGAGCTTTAAGGACATTTTTGCCCTGAGTGAAGACCAGGTGGGGCGGACTCGTTTGGTGGAACATGACATCCTGACGGGAGGTGCACGCCCAATAAAATGTCATCCCCGCCGGCTTCCCCTGGCCCGTCAGGAAGCATGTGACAGGGCAGTGTCAGACATGCTGCAGGCTGATGTTATCGAGCCTTCAAACAGTCCCTGGGCGTCTGCTGTTGTCATGGTGCCCAAAAAGAATGGAGAGTGGCGTTTGTGTGTTGATTACAGACCACTGAACGGGGTGACTGAGAAAGACTCATATCCACTGCCTAGGGTCGACGAGTCACTAGACCTGGTGTCCGGCTCCAACTGGTTCTCGTCTCTGGACCTTCGGAGCGGTTATTACCAGGTCCCCCTATCAACAAGTGCCAGACCTAAGACTGCTTTTTGTATGGGGCGGGGACTCTGGCAGTTTAAGGTGCTCCCGTTTGGACTGTGCAATGCACCTGCCACCTTTTCCAGGTTGATGGACCAGACGCTGGCTGACATTCCTCGCCAGGAGTGTCTGGTGTACCTGGATGATATACTGGTCCATGGCGCCTCTTTTGCAATGGCTCTGGACTCACTCTGTAGAGTGCTGGAGAGAATTAGAGCCGCGGGCCTGAGACTCCACCTAGATAAGGGGAGGCCGTGGTGTAGTGGTAATGGCAGTCGTCTCCCGATCGGAAAGTTGGCGGTTCGACTCCCGGGACCCGCACCATGTGTCGTTGTGTCCTTGAGCAAGACACTTAACCCTGAGTTGCTCCCGGTAGGACTGGAAAGCACCTTGCATGGTAGTCTGCCGCCACCGGTTTATGAATGTGTGTAGCATTCAATATATGTGTAGCACTTTGAGATTTTCAGTAATGAAAAGTGCGTTATAAATTGAATTAATTATTATTATTATTACAAGTGTCACTTTATGCAACAAGAGGTGTCGTTTCTGGGCCACCGAGTCGGCAGAGAGGGGATCGGCACAATGGAGGACAAAGTAAAGATGGTGGCAGAGTGGCCAACCCCCACGACTCAGAGAGATCTTAAAAGCTTCCTGGGACTGGCTTCTTATTACAGGAGGTTTGTGCGGGGGTTCGCAAGTATAGCAGCCCCCCTTTTCCAACTACTCCAGAAGAACAGAGACTATGTGTGGACTGAACAGTGCCAGGGAGCGTTTGACCGCCTGCGGCAAGCTCTGACTGAGTCCCCAGTCCTCGCTCCTGCAGACCCTTCCCTCCCCTTCATCCTCGACACGGATGCAAGTGGCGTGGGGGTTGGGGGGGTCCTGTCCCAGCTGGGGAAGGAAGGTGAGAGAGTGGTGGGGTATTTCAGCAGGGCCTTTAACAAAGCTGAGAGGCGCTACTGTGTGACAAGGCGGGAGCTGCTGGCGGTGGTGCTTTCTCTACGCCATTTTAAGTACTACCTGTGTGGTTTGTCATTCACGATCAGGACTGATCACTCGGCCCTCCAGTGGCTGATGTCTTTTAAAGAACCTGAGGGTCAGGTGGCCCGGTGGCTGGAGGAGCTGCAATCCTACAACTTCTCTGTCATTCATCGGGCCGGAGCCAAGCACGCCAATGCCGATGCCCTCTCCCGCCGGCCTTGCGCTGCAGAGGGGTGCAGTTACTGTGACCGGAGGGAGAGGTTGGAGGAGGAACAGCTGCATCGGAACCGTCGAGGATCAGGTCAGAGTGACTTGGCGATCTGCAGAGAGCTGCAGGTGGTTGGCACAGACAGCTGGAGGCACCATCAGGAACAGGACCCTGACATCCAGCCTGTGTTGCAGTGGGTGGAGAGGCAACTGAAGCCGCCGTGGGAGGAGGTTGCTGGACTCTCGCTGGCAACTAAAGGGTTGTGGTCCAAGTTTGAGGCTCTGCGACTGGAAGATGGAGTACTGCAGAGGTCATGGAAGGACCCCTCCACAAGTGAGGAGCGGTGGCAGATTGTAGTCCCAAAAGGCCTGAAAGACGTAGTCCTGCATGGAACATCTGGGTCTGGACATTTTGGTGTCACAAAAACTCTCCGTCGCCTCCGACAGGGGTTTTATTGGGGCCGGTGTAGGAGGGATGTGGAGGATTTCTGCCACCGCTGTGACCTCTGCACGGCACAGAAGGGGCCGACAGGTCAGTCTCACGCCAGCCTACAACAGTTTGTTGTAGGAGCCCCGATGGAGCGAGTGGCCGTGGACATCATGGGCCCCCTACCACGCTCAGACAGGGGAAACTGTTATGTCCTGTCGGCTATAGACTATTTTACAAAATGGCCGGAGGCGTACGCCATCCCTGATCAGGAAGCAGAGACTGTGGCAGATGCTTTGGTTGGGGGCCTGATTAGCAGGTTTGGGGTGCCAGACAGTATTCATAGTGACCAGGGGAGAAATTTTGAGTCACGGGTGTTTTCTGTCATGTGCAACCGCCTTGGCATCCACAAAACAAGAACGACACCATTACATCCCCAGAGCGACGGCCTAGTGGAAAGGCTCCACCGCACCCTGGGACAGCAGCTGGCCATCCTCACAGCAGAGCATCAGCGGGACTGGGACGAGCACCTGCCACTGGTGCTAATGGCATGCCGCTCAGCTGTACAGGACTCCACGGCATGCACCCCATCGCTCCTCATGTTGGGGAGGGAGCTGCGCACACCAGCCGAACTGTCCTTCGGGCGCCCGCCGGATGCACCTGATGTTCCAGCGGGTCCCGAGTATGCCCGGAAACTTCAGGACAGGTTAGAGACGGCCCATGCGTTTGCCCGGAGGCAACAGGAGCAAGCAGGCATGCGCCAGAAACGGAACTATGATGTAAGGGCTAAGGGCCGACACTTCACTCCAGGGGAGCTGGTCTGGGTGTACAACCCTCGTAGGAAGAAGGGACGGTGCCCGAAGCTGGACAGTCAGTGGGTGGGTCCCTGCAGAGTGTTGGAGCGCCTGGGGGAGGTGGTCTACAGAGTGCAGATGCCCCAGAACAGGAGAAGAGTAGCTCTGCACCGGGACAGGTTGGCCCCCTATCAAGGCAGGTCTGCACCTCAGTCCCCAGAAGGCCAATGGTCAGGGTCTCTGGTGCGTCCGCCAACCTCCCCAGAAGCCTTATCACCGACATCGGATGATGCCCCGGCCGCAGGGCCTGTAGCGCCGCTGGGAGCTCGCCCGCAGCGGACGAGGAGGGCTCCAAGACGGTTTGATGACTTTGTTTGTCCCCTCGTGGGCGAGGGACTCTGTAGTGGGGGGGTAGTGTAACGACCCTGTGTTGGTTCTGCTTTGGGTCCAAGTGTTTCTGTGTATTTGTTGAGTTGTACTGTGTTCTGTTGAGCTGTTGTGATTCTGTTGACCCCCGCCCTCATGTGTTGGACTGGTCGTGGGGGTAGGGGAGGGGTAGGAGCAGGGAGGAGGGACCGGGAAAAGAGAGACGAAGAAGAAGAGTCCGAGAGTGTGTTGTTGTTAGCAGGCAGCTAGCAGTGTGTTCGCTCGCGTGTGTACCGCGTTTTCTGTTGAGGCGTGAGCTGCAGCCTCGGTAATAGCAGCTCTTCCCTGTTTCTGAATAAACCCCGTTTGGCTGGACTCCGTCTGCTGTGTTGGCGTCATTACATTATGTTAGTTGATGCTGATGTTGCGGTTCAAAAGTTGAAGGAAAGCTCTGAAACGAATGTGCAAGTTTTATGCAGGTTTATTGTACATTATAAGAATAAACCTTACAGCAACCAACAGACCTGACTCCAAGCACAGTCCAACACACACATCTTCGAAGGCGGACCACGGTTTTATACCTCTAGATGACGTCATCGCCTCGTGGGACCAATCCTGGAATCGAACCGCCTTGGAACCGCCCTAGAACTTTTCTACTCTGTGAGTGATCCGCCTCTCAGCCAATCAACTACCAGCTCTGTATGTCAATCATCAAATGTTGTGTCTGTTGTATTATGCAGGCGTGTAACTGAAAAACTCTTCCCTATTGGAAATAAAACCCGTAAATAAAGGTTCCATCTTGAATATATTTTCACATTATATGGTGGAATTAAGTGAACATAAATCATAACACATAATATGTGTGCTTCAGGTGTAATACTGATATACATATATTTCACTGACATGAAATGTTGCTGTACCCGCTGTGATGAACCTGATTCCTGACAAGTCCATATTCTGTTCTGTACAGATAAACAACGTTTCATCTCATCCTGTCTCGTCCTTGATCACACAATGCAGACCTGAATTATTCTGAACCAACACGTTTGATGAGGTTACATAGAGAAACCGTGTTTCCTGCCAAGATGCAGTGTGAAATGAACTAAAACATGCTTAAATGTAGCTGAAAAGGAACAACAGGCTGCACAGAGGTCTGTTGGAGTCAGTCTCCCCACCATCACAGACATCTACACCTCTAGATGCAGGAAGAGGGCCACCTGCATCATGAAGGACCACACTCACCCAGCACACACACTTCTTGCCCCACTCCCCTCAGGACGGAGGTTGAGGAGCATTAAGTGGGGAGTGGTGGCGCAGAGGTTAGAGACGGTGGACCTGTGATCGGAACATTGCCGGTTCAAGCCCCGGTACCGACAACATCAAAAAAATGTGGGTGGAAAAAGGTGAAACACCCACACCTGCCTCCACCCTCATTCACCCACTCTGGGCCCCTGAAATTACCAGGTAAAACTTGAATTTATCTGAAAACAACTAAAAAGGGTAGGAATGTAGAACAAGCTTAAACTAGAAGAAAAAGACGGATGATTTGATGAAATAGCTTGAAAACTGTGGGACGAAAGCTGCACCGAAAACTATACGGAGGAATTAATTATATTACAGCATCTATTAGCAATCCAGTGCTAAGTTGATTTAAGATAATTGCACTGTTCCTGAAGAGTTTCTGTTTTTTATTAAATAGTTTGCAGCTTGGATTTTTGTTTTTTTGTTGTTGAATTTATTCATTTTATAGTAAAATATAAAACAATCACACATATTAGATTTGAAGAACTGTCTATAAAATTTAAAAAAGACTTGTACATTATTGCAAAGCGTGATCTACGACTAAAATCTGAGGGTTGATCATTTATAATCCCTGTTTGGCATTCTGCACATCAGACTGCAGATGCAACACCAGGTTGTAAAAATCCACTCTACTTGAAGCCGTGCACACTCTGCTGCTGAGGAAACAGGCTTTAGCTGCAGCAGACATCTTCAACATCAGTGAGGAAACGAGTGAAGTGGAGAGAAGTGCGTGTTCGTACCCACAACCGTTAGTTGCCTGCGACAGAGGTGCAGACATCTGTCCTGTAAGAAGGTTAAGAACACGTCACTATGACCTCGACAGGGTCTGCAGGTCGACTGCTTGCTCTGGAAACTCTTGTCATTTATTATTTTGGCGAGCGTAATAATGTATTTGTTGGACTGTTTCTGCTGCTGGGGTGTGCTGTGAACTTGTAAGAGCCAAAATATAATTATACCAAATACATATACCTGTATTTAAGAAGTCCCTCTAAGATGAAAATGAACAAAGTTTTAAAATAAATAACGTAATCTATGACTTCATGCAATGTTGTGACATCTTGTGTTGTGTGTTTGAGCTCAATAACATTCGGAATGAAGTTTTTATTTTATTTTTTACTTTTAGCTTTTTAACAAGTTTTTTGTTGTTGTTGGATTCTTTTTTCTCTTTTGAACAAAAACATGTCTTTGTACTTTTATCAGTTCAACCTGTGAGCCGTTTCTTTGAGCTTTGCTGAAACCTTTTTGTCACAAATTGTTCCAGATAAACGTTTCAGGAGTGAATTGTGAGCGAAGGGGCAACAAAGGTCAAAGATGTAGTGGGCATGACCGTGTCCACTTTGATACACCTGTGTATTTTTGAACTGTTCCAGAGATGACTTTACTGACCTCTCAGTAAAACAAGACATTTACTACAAATTATTCCATTAGTTGTAATCTGAGAACATAGTCACCAAAAGAGACTATTTCTATCTTTGATTTTATTCTAATGTAATCAAAAGAATAACATTTTGTCATTTTCATGATGTGTGCTTTTAAGCTGTGTTATTCTGTAAGAGTTAAACTGTGTTCACTGCTGTGTTAAAGTTGAAGTCTCGGGTCACAGAGGCCCGGCCGTTTTGTTTAGAAAGGCAGAAGACAGTTAATCTGTTGTTTATTATGAGAATGGCTCCAGCATGCTCGGTCTTTCCTAAACAATTTCACTCTGCTGTGAATTTCACCTTGAATCTTGATAACAACGGGTGGGCTCCTCGCTGGTCCATGGACCAATGAAAAGGACACAAGTCTCACTCCTCTCATGATCTTCTTTTAAGTTCTAAGCTGTTGCTGAAACAGTTGAGTCTGCTGGGAACTTCAAAGAGATGTGAACCTTTCCCAAAGAGCTGGATGAATTCAGTCACACGCTAAGGACTCGTCATCCAGCTAAGGACTAATAACATGCTGTTATGAGTCCACTTCGAACGAGCGTAAGCTCAAAACTTTGTTTATTCCTTCCTGGAATAAGTTTATCTTGAAGTCAGAGGCCAGGAGCTGACGCATTTTCTGATGACCAACGCGAAACCAGGAGACGTTGAAAACGTAAACTAGAACCAGCTCGGACGTGCTGGGCCTGAAGGACTCTGTGCATCTGAAAGGCTGGTGTCATTTCTTTATCAGACTCGTCGTCGAAGGTAAAGAGCTGTTTACAAACGTACCTGGATTTTAGCAGAAGTCGGATGGGAAGTGTCACTTTTGGTAACATGCTCAAGACAATTTCCTGTAAACCATCTCTCTATCTTTCCTCCTATTCCCTTATCCCTCTCAATCTATCTGGAAACTATATTTAAGTTAAAGAGCCCTCAGACTAAATATGTTTAACATCCAGTATTGAAGTCTGTTGTGTTAAATTTAACTGTGCTGACGTGTTAAATTGAAAGAAAGTGAAATCATGTCAATCAAGTGTAATGGTGTTAATTTAGTTGATTTTTTTTTCATTTATAGATGGCCTCCCTTCACACCTTATAGCCATCCTCTCACTCCAATATGTTTTTTATAGAGAGAAAGAAAGAAAAGAGAAAGTGAGACAACAAAACAACAATTGTCCACAGAAAGAGCACAAGGCAAACACACCAAACCTCCGTCCACAATCCTGCAAAGCACATGACAGAACACAACAACGAAACATACAAGCATAAAGACTGATAATATTCATGACCTTGCAAAAGATTTCTATAAATACACATACCCATACCTACAAATATATATACAATATACATACATATATATTTATATTCATTTATATACCCATCTACATACATCTACTATACATCCCTGCATCCATTTGTGTGTGGTTGTGAGCATGCATAAGTGAATAAGGTTCCTCCAATAGAACATTTAGTAGCGACTGTGAAGCATCAGAGACCCGTCCCCCCAAAGCCCGAGACAGACGAAGGGGCGATCAAAGCCCAAGACCCCAGGAAGGACCCCGAGCCCAGAGTCCCCAGGACCACCCGAACAGGACGAGCCACTCGTCCACTCCCCAGATCCGACCAAGTGGAAGAACCGGACGAACCCCACCAGGGACCACACACAATGACCCCCCGGGGTCAACAGCGACAATACACAGGCCCCCGCCGGAGCCCGCTGCACCGACGTAGCCCCAGGGCCGGTCACCGAGGCTCGGGCACCGGGGACGCCCATCCCTCAGGTCCAGACCTGACAGGACCAGAGGACCCGAGCCCCACCAGGCAGCCACCAGGCCGAGCTGACAAACGCCCAAGCGCCCAGCCCCAGATAGTGAGGGCCCCAAGCACGCCCGTAGGCAGAGGAACACCCACCAGGGGGCCACGTGGCAGGAGCGCGACACTGGGTAGCCTCAGAAGTATCAGAGAGGGGGTAGTCCAAGTCCCAGCCTGACACTTAAACATTCATACACAGACACACTCATTCAGACCCACCCTCATCCTCACCCTCAGTCACAGAAAGACAAACAATAACGACACGCTCCATTCATAATCCCGATGCACACTCTATACCCCCTAGGTCCAAGACATGTACCTGCTCCCTACATGGGGCAGCCCACATCCAAACCCAGGAGGTAGGCCCATTTAGTTGATTTATTTTAAATAAATGATAGTGTCTTTGACATATCAAACAAAGTTAACTTGTCCATTGTCACTCTATGGCTTTATTTATTTATCCATCATAAAGATCACAGAAATATTGGGTAAACTGAAAAAGAAAGAATCCGTGAAATTACTATTCAATCTGAATAAGTAAATTAATTAAGGTAAAGAGGTCAGTATTAATATTGACCTCCTCATAATCCTTTACATCTGGTGGCCTCGTACCGGTTTCTGAAAGTTTATTGATAAATCTGTGATCTCTCATGAACTACTGTAACGTTATGTTTGCATGATTATTCCAATTTTTGGACTCTGAAGGTGATAATTTTTGGCTGAGGTGTTCAAGACAGGCAGATTCTGCATGTTTTTATCATTTGAAGCTGAGAGATTATTGTTTGTTCAACTCTTTAACACGCTGTTGGAAGCTTTTAGGTGAGGTTTTGTCAGCCTGTGGTCTGTGGGGGTTCTGGTTCGGTCCAGTTCACGCACAGACTCCTGTACAAAGCTTTGTGTTGACCGCCGAGTCAAACTGCCTGAAAAGCTGTTATTGACATCAACAAGATTGCTGTGTGTGGTATTTTTACATGTTAGAGCAGGTCGAAAAAGCATATTACTGTTAGAACGTTGTCGCCTGGGTTCTGTCAGACCCGCTTCCTGCTCCATTAAAAAGTGGACCGGAACCGACCTTGAAGTGGCTCTGAGCGAGTCCGTGTTTGTTCTACAGCTGCAGTGCTGGGTTACTGAGCGTAGCTAAGTTGTGCCTATTTTAATTGTGATTGCCACGTTTCAGAATTTTTGGGAAGTTAATTTGAAGCGTTTGAGTTGTTTAATGCCCCTTTTCCACCGGTCGGCTCGGGTCGGATGTTACGTCATATGTACGTCGCAGAGACCCCCTTTCATCCTTTTCCACCGGATATTCCGTGCTGAGCCGCGCGAGATTTCTTGAGATTTTCGGGCTGGTTTCAGAGGGGTACTGAGGCGAGCTCACCCGCTCTGGAAGTAGGAAGGAGGAGACTCGAGCAGTTTTCACGGAAGCGAGGGACGCGATCACTGCAGGACTTTACATGATAAACACGGTAAAAACAATTATTATTTTTTAAATTTATAGCAAAGATGGGTCTTCAGCTGAACGTGTCCTTAATAAAATCACGTACTGCTCAAAACTGCAGGATTTAAAAAAAAATAGGTTCGCCACGAGCAACACGCGGCGCGCGGGCGGCTTTATGTCTTTAAATGTAGCTCCATGAACAGATATAAAATATATTTCATAGCTGACTTTATACCATACCATACCATACCATACCATTTTATTTATAAAGCACTTTAAACAGGAACAAGTCCACACCAAAGTGCTGGACAAACAAACACGCAACAGGCAACACATACAATGAAGTACAACACGAAAAACATAAAAACATTGCAGATCATAAATCAAACGATCCAATACAAATCAGCTGGCATTGAAAGCGATGGAGTAGTAGTGAGTTTTTAACCGGGATTTGAAAACCGAGAGGGAGGGGGCCTGTTTGATGAGCAGCGGTAACTCGTTCCAGAGTCTTGGGCCTGCTACAGAGAACGCCCTGTCACCCCTGCGCTTAAGGCGAGTTTCTGGAACTATTAAGAGTACCTGATCCTCTGACCTCAAAGCACGTGGAGGGACATATGGGTGTATCAGATCCGAGAGATAGGCGGGGGCGAGACTGTTCAGCGATTTGTAGACATACATGAGAATTTTGAATTGGATTCGAAGATGAACCGGTAGCCAGTGAAGGGAGGCCAAGACTGGTGTAATGTGCTCTCTTTTGCGTGTGCTGGTTAAAAATCGGGCAGCTGCGTTCTGAACCAGTTGTAATCGTGCAATGGTGGCTTGACTGACGCCAAACAGAAGTGAATTGCAGTAATCAAGCCTAGATGTAATGAATGCGTGAATCACTGTCTCCAGGTGCTTTTTGGATAATATGGGCTTCAGCTTAGACAGACGCCTCAGCTGGAAAAAACAGGATTTGACAATCATGTTTACATGACTGTTGAGTTTCATGGAAGGATCCATTATCACTCCCAGATTTTTGACTTTTTGTTTTTCGGACAGGGGTAGAGCAGACAGGTCAATGCAGTGGTTTGAGGTTGTGTCATTGGGAAGGAACAATATGGCTTCAGACTTCTTATCATTGAAGCTTAAGAAATTTAAAGCCATCCAGTCCCTGATGTCAGCCAGGCAGTCGAGCAGAGGTTGAATAGAGCCTGTACCATTTTGTCTTAGGGGGAAGTAGATTTGACAGTCATCAGCGTAGAAGTGGAAAGGTATATTGTGTTTCCGGAAGATAGCACCGAGTGGCAGCAGGTATAAGGAGAACAAGAGAGGACCCAGGATGGACCCCTGCGGAACCCCCCATTTAAGAGCCGCCACTGCAGAAGTAAAATCATTGATGGACACACAAAAAGACCTGTCAGAGAGGTAGGATCTGAACCAGTTTAGGGCTGATCCTGAGATGCCCACCCACTGCTCCAACCTAGCAATGAGGATCTCATGGTCGATGGTGTCGAAAGCGGATGTGAGGTCCAATAGGACAAGCAGCACAGAGTCACCAGTATCTGTGGATAGAAAGATGTCGTTAAAAACCTTCAGTAGGGCAGTCTCAGTGCTGTGGAGGGATTTGAAGCCAGACTGGAATAGCTCGGGGATAGCGTGATCCTCCAGGAAGCACTTTAGTTGGGACTCAACTATTTTCTCTAGAAGTTTAGAAACAAATGGGAGTCTGGAGACAGGCCTGAAATTGGATAATACTGACGGGTCGAGGTTTGGTTTTTTCAGGAGGGGTTGAACAGCAGCATGTTTTAATGATTTTGGCACCACACCCGAGGATAGACTGCTATTAACAATAGAGAGAATGGAGGGACCTAGAGTGTGAAAAACCTCCTTTAGAAGCCGAGGGGGGACCACATCGAAGGGGGAGCCAGATGGTTTCAGGCTGCACATGACCTGCTCTAGAGAGGACAGAGAGACTGGTTCAAAATGGTCAAACACAGCAACAGATTGAGGTGGGATGGATGGATCGTGAGATGGAGGAGAAATGAGAGCCCTGGTGGTTGCGATTTTATCTAAAAAGAAATGTTGGAAGTTCTCGCACAGCTCAGTCGAGGCTTCCATGGGTGATTGTTCAGTGAGGTGGAGAACAGAGTTTAGGGTGGAGAACAAAACTCGAGGGTTACGAGAATTTGCAGCAATGATATCAGAGAAGTATTGTGATTTAGCAGTTTTCACTGCTTTCTGATATCGGCGCCAGCTCTCTTTTACCATCTCAAAAGAGACCTGCAGACTGTCTTTTTTCCACTTCCTCTCCACCTTTCGGCATTGCTGCCTCGCAGCTCTGGTAGTGTCATTCAGCCACGGTTCGGCCCTGAGTTTTGGTCTTCTCGTTTTGATAGGCGCTACTTGATCCAAAGTCTTTAAACAAACAGAGTCAAACTGGTTTGTCAGCTCCTCAGTGCTGGAGAGGAACCCCGGGGGCTGAATTAACATGTCATTGTTGTAAACCTCAGTGAAACGTGCGGCAGTTAAATGGTTAACATTCCTGCCTTTACGTGCAGAAATGCATGTTTTAGAGTTACATGGGGGATGGTAAACTGAAAATTCACTGGCCTATGATCTGAGAATACATTGTCTCCTATTTCAAGGTTTGAAACGGTCACATCACATGTTAAAACAAGGTCCAACAAATGTCCACGCTGCTGCGTGGGAGAGTTCACGTGTTGAGTTAAATTAAATGAGTCCAATAAATCTAGAAAGTCCTTAACCATGGGCTTCTCAGGACAACACACGTGCAAGTTGAAGTCGCCTGAAATGACGACCCGAGAATATTTAGCTGTAATTTCAGCCAAGAAATCAGAAAACTCGCTGATGAAGTTCTTAGAACAAGGCGGCCGGTAGACAAGAGCACACAAAGTTACAGGTGAATGTCCGAGTTCAAACACAGTCAGCTCAAAGCTAGAGCAGGAGACTGGAATGGACAGTTGTTTACAGTCAAAAGTTGATTTGAAGATAGTTAATAACCCACCGCCACGACCTGATGGTCGCGGGTCGTTAAAAAACAAACAGTTTGGTGGTATTATTTCCGTCAGCGCGCTGGACTCACCCGACGACATCCACGACTCTGT
>JBBPBX010054846.1:8416-23309 GCA_038048925.1 Garcialebias charrua | reverse complement strand
ATATATTATATATATATATATATATATATATATATATATATATATATATATATATATATATATATATATATATATATATATATATATATATATATATATATATATATATACAACATCTCCTTTCTACATTTGTCACAACACATGTGAATCTGCCAGTCAGCCAAAATGTTGCAGAAGGTGTAGCCAAGACATTTGTGCTCAGTAAGTCATGATACCTTAGTATTATTTATTGATTTAATTGCTTGTGGTATGAAAGAAAATTTTGTTCTGTTTCTTGAGAATAAAGGAAGGCCGTACCTTCGCCCTGAAGGAAGCAGCTCAAATGAAATTATATGTTGTAATGTACATATATATATATATATATATATATATATATATATATATATATATATATATATATATATATATATATATATATATATATATATATATATATATATATATATACACACACAACATCTCCTTTCTACATTTGTCACAACACATGTGAATCTGCCAGTGAGCCAAAATGTTGCAGAAGGTGCAGCCATTAGCCAATTACATTGGAATGTTTGCCATTCATTCACAAACAATGGACCCAAGCCCACAAGGCATTTTCAAACTGTTAAGAACACCCATCACCCCCCTTCATTTACATTAAGAAGAAAAGTCTGCAGCTTGATCAGTATCTCAAGGGATGAGCCAATTGGCTACATCTGGTAATCATTGTACTAATTAAAAAATCCTGGTAGTCCCAGTGTTAATAAAACATTGGCATACACACCAATAACAACTCTATACACATATAAAACCATATAAAATTATGGCGACGTTCCCCCTACGGATAGCCGCGATAAATGTTCGCCGAAACCCCCCGCGGAACAGCTGTTCCCACCGGTGGGCGGACACAACGGTACTCACGTGTAGTGCCGGTAGCGCGCGGCCACTTCCCCTTTCGGCTCGTTGTCATGGTTTGCTACTAGGAGCTAACGTTAGCAACAACGGAGGTGGATGGGAACCGGAAGTGGCGGGTAGGTGTTGCATTTTGCCGGAAGTACGTCACGCCCCCCCGTGGCATATAGGCAATTATCTGATTTCCTGGCGGACATCGAACCAAGATACGACCACGTTATAATCGTTGGGGACTTTAATATTCATGTCTGTTGTCAAGAGAAGCCGTTAGTGAAGGACTTCCTAGATTTGTTGGACTCATTTAATTTAACTCAACATGTAAATGGTCCCACCCAACAACAAGGGTACACTCTGGACGTCATTCTAACACGTGATGTCGCTGTTTGTAATTTGGTAATTGGAGATGTAATAAAATAGATAAATAGGTCAGTTTGCTGACTTATCTATATTTTAGATGTAAATTTGAGCAGAGTTTAGACTGTTCAACTTATCATCTTTAATTCACGGGTTCTCATCTTTTTCAGATTAATACCAATAAATCTGTGACTCAGTAAATGTAATTGACAGGAAACGT
This sequence comes from Garcialebias charrua, assembly GCA_038048925.1. Lineage (NCBI taxonomy): Eukaryota > Metazoa > Chordata > Actinopteri > Cyprinodontiformes > Rivulidae > Garcialebias > Garcialebias charrua. The sequence goes on along the minus strand of JBBPBX010054846.1, from coordinate 21,844 downwards.
TATTATGTTTGACCTACCAAAGGTAGAATCATTTAATAACAAATCATTAAATTACAATCAAAACATATTTACATAGATTGATCGATCAGTTTCTTATAACTAACTTTCACAGATTGAAACATAAGAACAACAGAACACAAGTTAATGGGTCTTATATTAACTTATTTCTGCGGCACAAACTTACAGTTTTACTTTAAGAAATAAAAATAAGAGGAGAAAGTTTAAGGAGGAAGTTTAAGGATGAAAGGAGTTAGAGTGGTGTGTTTTTAACCAGGAAGCATGGCAGCTCTCCGGCCGATCTCCGCTACACATTGGTACGACTTGGCAAAGCATTTGACAACTTGTTACCTCGTGAAGATGGTCAATCTCCCGCGGTCCAGTTGGTCAATCTGTTTATCGTTCTTCAACGTCTCCAGATGTGTGCCAAGACTCGGACCGTAGTAACACACGTCCTGGTTGGCTTTTCAGAATAAAAGTGCTCTTGGAGAGAACACATTGTATTCTGAGCTTAGAAGCTCAAAATCGGTTCTACAACGAGCTGGCTATAAAACCTTGCTGAGAAACGCGGACCCTTTGACTCATGGTCGGACGTTATCAGCTTCAAACAGAGCAAGTTCATAGTTGATTCACTCCAACCTTCATTTGACTCTCTTGCTCCATTTTGCTCTGTTTTGCTCTGATTTCACTCTGATGAGCCTACAGGAAGTGTTCCTTAAGAAGGGAGTATGACTAGCAGTTACGTTCAGCTTGCTCGTTGGTTTGTTTCACCAAATGAGAGAGCGGGAACGCATGAAGATCACTCAGGATAGGAGAGAAAAATAGTACGTCAGAAGACGCAGGTGTGAACAAAACAGGGAATCTGTTTTGAGAACAGATGGATTTGTTTTCAGAGAAAGGAGACAGAATGACAAGTTTAGTCTACGACTTTTCCCTCTGTCCTTAAACATTGCAAACAAATACGAACGGATTGTTCATCAACTTTAGCATAGTTCTAAGCACCATCGTACTGCAGAATAAACCAGCATATTAAGAGTGACAACTCATGTTAATAACAGATTATCATAAAATGACAAAAGTTATTACTGTTGATCAATTCTGAATTACCACAAATTAAAAGAAAGTCTTTTCTTATTGATTTGTGTCTCTTAATTCAAAATAAATGTAATAAAATAGTGTCCACTTGTCTCCTTGAGAGCTTCAAGGAAAGTGTAACACTCAAAGTTTCAGAGAGATGTGAAAAGGTGTAAAACCAAAAAGTCAGAGATCAGGTGTTCTATTACAGTCCCCTTTTTGGAAATCATCGCCTGTCCATGGGGATGATGTCCAACACGAAAGGACACCACCAAATGTCTCTGACCTGGATGTGATCCAGCAAGTGGAAAAAGAAAAATCAAAATTATAATCCCATAATGTTTTTGGAAATTCCATACAGTTCGTAGGTAATCCCATTGTGGCAAGCTTTTAATCCTTTGGAAAACTGAGTCTGTTAACCCTTGGAAAACTGAGTCTGTGATCCCTTGGAAAACAAAGTCTTATAATCCACAGCGGTAATTCCATAGCGGTAATTCCATAACGATTAGAGTTGTTGATTTCATCAGCAACAATGGTTTTAATCAGCATGTAGAGGGGATCCCTCGATTGACGCAGAGGAGGCGGCCCTTGGATGAAGGTTGAAGACCAACGTTGGAGTTGCAGGTCCCCACATCGAAGGTTGTAGGCTGGTTGGCTTCCAGTCCGTGCCACTCTGGTTCTATGTGTCATGCATTTATGTGGTTTTAGGTGGGCTTATGATTGGGATTTTACATTAAGCCTTACCTATATGCACCTGGTATGTAAGCTATCATGGTTTAGATCAGCTACAATTACCAATTAAGGGGTGGATCAATGCTGAAAATTTTTGATATAAGGATCTATACCTATAGACGGATCAGGAGGGCTTCTGTAACGAAGGCCTCTTCTTCCAAACTATTCCTCCATTCATAATTTAGTTTAAGTTAAACTAAAATAGAAAATAAAATAAAGTTTGGTCTAAATGTCTGTTGTCCTTTTAGACGACAATGTAAGATTTGGTATTCCCTATAAATTTTGAAGTCTATGGCGAGACTCATCAAAAATGAATAGATCATTTTGAATAGAAACGATTGAATCGGTTCTACTTAAATGATTATGAGATCAGTGTAGATTATAGTACCTTAAGTAGCATTAATCTACAATGACTCTTCAATTATTGAGGTTTTTAATGAAATGAAACTGCATGTTGGCATAGTTAAATCCATTTAAGTCTTTAACTAATCATTAATAACAGTGCTTTAAGTGGAAAAAAATAAGTGCCGGTACCCAATATCATAATAATATGCATACCTGCAAACTCAGAAGAGATGAAAAAGGTGACAAACGTTGCGCCAACACCTCCCCCCCCGAAAGATTTTGTCATTTACTAACCTGATTTAATGAGAACATAAATAGGAAAGATTGTGTCAACCAAAAAATTAACAACCAACAACAGCAGCAAGTCAAATACAGCAGAACATTTTTCTAATAATGCACTGCTCCGAGTCAACAGATGCATTAAAAAACTTAAGACTTATCTCTTCAGAAAGGGCTTTTGGTTAATTTTGTACATTGATTTTAGAGTTTGTTATGTTTTACCTTTTTGTATAGTACTTCTGTGATTTTATGATTTTATTTTTCCTTTTGTAAAGCACTTTGTGACTCTCATGTCTGTGAAATGTGCTATATAAATAAAACTTACTAACAGTAAAAACTAATTTCTTAAATATGCTGGTGGAGATGTTTTGCCAGAAATTTTGAATAAAGTAGATGCCATTACGCGACTCTACAATATCGCGTGGACATCGGGGGCAGTTCCCTTGGATTGGCAGCGCGCTGACGGAAATAATACCACCAAACTGTTTGTTTTTTAACGACCCGCGACCATCAGGTCGTGGCGGTGGGTTATTAACTATCTTCAAATCATCTTTTGACTGTAAACAACTGTCCATTCCAGTCTCCTGCTCTAGCTTTGAGCTGACTGTGTTTGAACTAGGACATTCACCTGTAACTTTGTGTGCTCTTGTCTACCGGCCGCCTCGCTCCAAGAACTTCATCAGCGAGTTTTCTGATTTCTTGGCTGAAATTACAGCTAAATATTCTCGGGTCGTCATTTCAGGCGACTTCAACTTGCACGTGTGTTGTCCTGAGAAGCCCATGGTTAAGGACTTTCTAGATTTATTGGACTCATTTAATTTAACTCAACACGTGAACTCTTCCACACAGCAGCGTGGACATTTGTTGGACCTTGTTTTAACATGTGATGTGACCGTTTCAAACCTTGAAATAGGAGACAATGCATTCTCAGATCATAGGCCAGTGAATTTTCAGGTCACCATCCCCCATGTAACACCTAAAACATGCATCCCTGCACGTAAAGGCAGGAATGTTAACCATCTAACTGCCGCACGTTTCACTGAGGTTTACAACAATGACATGTTAATTCAGCCCCCGGGGTTCCTCTCCAGCACTGAGGAGCTGACAAACCAGTTTGACTCTGTTTGTTTAAAGGCTTTGGATCTAGTAGCGCCTATTAAACCGAGAAGACCAAAACTCAGGGCCGAACCGTGGCTGAATGACACAACCAGAGCTGCTAGGCAGCAATGCCGAAAGGTGGAGAGGAAATGGAAAAAAGACAGTCTGCAGGTCTCTTTTCAGATGGTAAAAGATAGCTGGCGCCGATATCAGAAAGCAGTGAAAACTGCTAAATCACAATACTTCTCTGATATCATTGCTGCAAACTCTCGTAACCCTCGAGTTCTGTTCTCCACCCTAAACTCTGTTCTCCACCTCACTGAACAATCACCCATGGAAGCCTCGACTGAGCTGTGCGAGAACTTCCAACATTTCTTTTTAGATAAAATCGCAACCACCAGGGCTCTCATTTCTCCTCCATCTCACGATCCATCCATCCCACCTCAATCTGTTGCTGTGTTTGAACATTTTGAACCAGTCTCTCTGTCCTCTCTAGAGCAGGTCATGTGCAGCCTGAAACCATCTGGCTCCCCCTTCGATGTGGTCCCCCCTCGGCTTCTAAAGGAGGTTTTTCACACTCTAGGTCCCTCCATTCTCTCGATTGTAAATAGCAGTCTATCTTCGGGTGTGGTGCCAAAATCATTAAAACATGCTGCTGTTCAACCCCTCCTGAAAAAACCAAACCTCGACCCGTCAGTATTATCCAATTTCAGGCCTGTCTCCAGACTCCCATTTGTTTCTAAACTTCTAGAGAAAATAGTTGAGTCCCAACTAAAGTGCTTCCTGGAGGATCACGCTATCCCCGAGCTATTCCAGTCTGGCTTCAAATCCCTCCACAGCACTGAGACTGCCCTACTGAAGGTTTTTAACGACATCTTTCTATCCACAGATACTGGTGACTCTGTGCTGCTTGTCCTATTGGACCTCACATCCGCTTTCGACACCATCGACCATGAGATCCTCATTGCTAGGTTGGAGCAGTGGGTGGGCATCTCAGGATCAGCCCTAAACTGGTTCAGATCCTACCTCTCTGACAGGTCTTTTTGTGTGTCCATCAATGATTTTACTTCTGCAGTGGCGGCTCTTAAATGGGGGGTTCCGCAGGGGTCCATCCTGGGTCCTCTCTTGTTCTCCTTATACCTGCTGCCACTCGGTGCTATTTTCCGGAAACACAATATACCTTTCCACTTCTACGCTGATGACTGTCAAATCTACTTCCCCCTAAGACAAAATGGTACAGGCTCTATTCAACCTCTGCTCGACTGCCTGGCTGACATCAGGGACTGGATGGCTTTAAATTTCTTAAGCTTCAATGATAAGAAGTCTGAAGCCATATTGTTCCTTCCCAATGACACAACCTCAAACCACTGCATTGACCTGTCTGCTCTACCCCTGTCCGAAAAACAAAAAGTCAAAAATCTGGGAGTGATAATGGATCCTTCCATGAAACTCAACAGTCATGTAAACATGATCGTCAAATCCTGTTTTTTCCAGCTGAGGCGTCTGTCTAAGCTGAAGCCCATATTATCCAAAAAGCACCTGGAGACAGTGATTCACGCATTCATTACATCTAGGCTTGATTACTGCAATTCACTTCTGTTTGGCGTCAGTCAAGCCACCATTGCACGATTACAACTGGTTCAGAACGCAGCTGCCCGATTTTTAACCAGCACACGCAAAAGAGAGCACATTACACCAGTCTTGGCCTCCCTTCACTGGCTACCGGTTCATCTTCGAATCCAATTCAAAATTCTCATGTATGTCTACAAATCGCTGAACAGTCTCGCCCCCGCCTATCTCTCGGATCTGATACACCCATATGTCCCTCCACGTGCTTTGAGGTCAGAGGATCAGGTACTCTTAATAGTTCCAGAAACTCGCCTTAAGCGCAGGGGTGACAGGGCGTTCTCTGTAGCAGGCCCAAGACTCTGGAACGAGTTACCGCTGCTCATCAAACAGGCCCCCTCCCTCTCGGTTTTCAAATCCCGGTTAAAAACTCACTACTACTCCATTGCTTTCAATGCCAGCTGATTTGTATTGGATCGTTTGATTTATGATCTGCAATGTTTTTATGTTTTTCGTGTTGTACTTCATTGTCTGTGTTGCCTGTTGCGTGTTTGTTTGTCCAGCACTTTGGTGTGGACTTGTTCCTGTTTAAAGTGCTTTATAAATAAAATGGTATGGTATGGTATGGTATTGGCAGACTGGGGTGGTGGTTCCCCTATTCAAAAAGGGGGACCGTAGGGTGTGTTCCAACTATAGGGGGATCACACTCTTAAGCCTCCCTGGTAAGGTCTATTCAGGGGTTCTGGAGAGGAGGGTCCGTCGGATAGTCGAACCTCGGATTCAGGAGGAGCAGTGTGGTTTTCGTGCTGGTCGTGGAACACTGGACCAGCTCTACACCCTCAACAGGGTCCTGGAGGGTGCGTGGGAGTTTGCCCAACCAGTTTACATGTGCTTTGTGGACTTGGAGAAGGCATTCGACCGCGTCCCTCGGGGGGTTCTGTGGGGGGTACTCCGGGAGTATGGGGTACCAGGCCCTTTGATAAGGGCTGTTAGGTCCCTGTACGACCGGTGTCAGAGCTTGGTCCGCATTGCCGGCAGTAAGTCAGGCTCGTTTCCGGTGAGAGTTGGACTCCGCCAAGGTTGCCCTTTGTCACCGATTCTGTTCATAACTTTTATGGACAGAATTTCTAGGCGCAGCCAAGGTGTTGAGAGGATCCGTTTTGGTGACCTTAGAATCGCTTCTCTGTTTTTTGCAGATGATGTGGTCCTACTGGCTTCATCAGTTCGTGATTTACAACTTTCACTGGAGCGGTTTGCAGCCGAGTGTGATGCGGCCGGGATGAGGATCAGTTCCTCCAAATCCGAGGCCATGGTCTTGAGCCGGAAAAGGGTAGCATGCCCTCTCCGGGTCGGGGAGGAGGTCCTGCCCCAAGTGGAGGAGTTTAAGTATCTCGGGATCTTGTTCACGAATGAGGGAAAACTGGAGCGTGAGATCGATAGGCGGATAGGTGCAGCGTCCGCAGTGAAGCGGGCGCTGTACCGGTCTGTCGTGGTGAAGAGAGAGCTGAGTCAAAAGGCAAAGCTCTCAATTTACCGATCGATCTACGTTCCCACCCTCATCTATGGTCATGAGCTTTGGGTTATGACCGAAAGAACAAGATCTCGGATACAAGCGGCTGAAATGAGTTTTCTCCGCAGGGTGGCTGGACTCTCCCTTAGAGATAGGGTGAGAAGCTCAGTCATCCGGGAGGGACTCGGAGTAGAGCCGCTGCTTCTCCACATCGAGAGGAGCCAGTTGAGGTGGCTCGGGCATCTGGTTAGGATGCCTCCTGGACGCCTCCCTGGTGAGGTGTTCCGGGCATGTCCCACCGGGAGGAGACCCAGAGGAAGACCCAGGACACGCTGGAGGGACTATGTTTCTCGGCTGGCCTGGGAACGCCTTGGGATTCCCCCAGAGGAGCTGCTCCAAGTGGCTGGGGAGAGGGAAGTCTGGGCCTCCCTACTTAGGCTGCTACCCCCGCGACCCGACCCCGGATAAGCGGAAGAAGATGGATGGATGGCTGGTGTATTTTAACAAGTTGTTAAACATCTATGTTTACCTACATGTAAACATGATTCACTAACTATTTTAGAGACATCTAACAAAATAAAGTCAGGTCCTGTGGACAGATTAAAAAATTGTTTAAATTATTATTGATCATGAATCAGGATATTTTAGAGACACCTCATTCAACTAGTTCATATAGACATCATCCTGTTTTTAAACTCACTCCTGTGGCTAAGATAATTAAATTAATGTGACACTTTATCACAGTGGCTTTAGGGGTGCAACTGACTTTTATTTTGTTAATTTTTATTTAGTTTTATTTGTAACACAACATGCCATTTTACTAAACAATGGTTACACTCCACTGCATGTATAAAAATATTAACTTTACCCACACGTTGGAGGAGTTCCTTCCGCCTCCCTCGCGCTCTGTCGCGCTACAGAGGTTGTACAGATTTCGCTGTCGTCTCCTCCCCCTGTCTATCTTGAGGTTGTGATTGGCCAAAATAACGCGCTCCACCAAAGATGTTTTATTGTCGACAGATGCATTGCTGTTTCTTGAAATCCAGTCAGGGGGAAATTATGCATTCTAATCTGCCACGGGTCTTTCAAGTGGAGAAGACGAAAATAAGTTCCGGAACGCACCTTACTCTTAAAAAAAGTCCCGGTACTCTCAGGGTTAAATTTTAGAAGTGGCGGAACTGGGTTCCGGTGAGTTCCGACTCACTTAAAGCACTGATTAATAAAAACCTCTTTTGGCTGGGAGTGTTCAGAAAACATTACCAAACTTCAATAACAACAAAAACAGCAATTAAGCAACTAGAAAACAACGTTTCACTGCTTCAACTCACTCCGTCGTCAAATTCCAACGTGCTACACACAAGAAAACAGGTCTTAGCTTTATAACCGATGTCAATTAAATCCTGCAGATTTAAACGGTTGTTAAGGTTAGTTTTTTGTTGTGGGTTTTAGACTTAGCGTTTCTAAGTTCTAGTTGGAACGGTTTCTTTTCGCAACTAATATAGTTTAAACTGTTTAGTTTATTTACTATCTTGTGCTTGGACGACCTTATTTTCCCATGAAGTCTGTGAGTTTGCGAGATCTTAGTCGTTTGCGAGGTTATTGAAATCTTTGTCTTTGTCAAGGGCATGACCTAACATCACCTCCCTGTGGTCATGGGGGACCACGCACACAGGTGAGGACGTCCGTCCATGGGCACGAGTTAGGATGCCATTGTTTAGTTTAAGCTGTTTGCACAGTTAGAGTAGACAGTACACAGGAACCTTTTAGGTTTCGGCCAACGTTTTTTCTTACGTTTACCTTTTTCTGTATAATTCAGGCATGTCACAACTGTCGGCCCAATCGCAGGTGTGTCTGACTGGTCAGACTGCGACAGGTCACTGTTGTTGTTTTGTGTGTCTTCCCACTTCTTGACTGAAGAGGTGCTCTTTGAGTCTGTAAGAACTATGTAATTTCTGAGTAGTTCGAGATTCAAATGCTCTTGAACCAAGGTTTCATCGAAAGCTTGGCTGATAGCCAAATTACCTGTCCCAGAGGACAGTACAACGTCTTTGGTGTGGGATCCTTGGACCTCCACACCTTCTTCTACCTGTGGTAGGTAGTGTTCATTGAGTGCTGAAGGTGTCAGCTCACAGAGGAGGTTCTTGTGTTGGACCAGAGTTGGGTCCAACTGTTGGGTCTCTTCTGTCTCACCTGTAGTTGAAGGTTCACTTACCGGGCTTGTGCTCTCAGTTGGGAATTCCCTTGTGCCTTCAGCGGTACCTGCTGTTAGATAGTCAGTGTCATGACAATCCACTGCAGCTCGATCGGCAGTGGATTGTTCACTGTGGCCCACATCGTCTGATCACCATAATTTATAATCGCGTCGAAACGGTTTATAAAATCTTGGCCAACCAAAAATGGGAGTGAGTCAAGTGTAGACACTTATACCGGGTGGTATAGTGACATTTTGCCAATCTGCATTTGAACCATGGCTATAGCTGTCAGGGTTGTTCTCGTCTCTGCAAGGCCCTGTAGCTCAATAGCACTTTTCACGAAGGGTATTTGCCTGTCAACACCGTTAGCGGCGGTCCTTAGCTCCTCGAACAGTTTGGCTGACATAATAGTTACGTCTGCACTGCCATCCAGGAGTGCTTCTCGCGCGAGGACCCCTTCTAGTGTGATTGGTAGGTAAGCTTTCTTAGCTACCCCCCTTTTGATAAAGTTACACAGAAACCTTTTAGGTTTTTGCACACGTTTCTGTTTACGTGTACCTCTGTCTGTGTAATCTTGGTTACTGTCAGCATCTTGTTGGTTGTCAGCATCATGTTGGCTGTCAGCATCATGACCTTCAGGATGCTGTTGACTATCAGCAATTTGTTTGCTGTCAGCATCTTTGGCAATGTTGACAATTTTGTTGTCAACTGTGTGCTCTGAGTTTTTGTAAAGGATAGCGTTACACATCGCTTCACCAGGTTGGACAATGATGTTTGTGTTACTATCACAGATAACGCCACTCATTGTATCAGCTTGTTCAACCTCTGTAACATTCAAATCATCTAACAAACTACTTACTTCCTCTGTCTCTTCCGAGCGCGGAGGTGTTGTGCCTTTATTCTGGAGCTTGTGTGACTCTTCACCTGTCTCGAACTGTTCTGTTCGAGGTGCAGAGGCAGGAGGGCCACGTCTCGGGGGTTCTTGTTGGGACCAACCATTGTTCAATGGGTATCGGTGCCCATACATCCACTTCTTTCGAAGTTCACCCACTGTTAGACCTTGGTTTACACCCATTTGGTTCGATCTGAACCATTTTGGTTCTCTCAGAGAGCGAACACCTACCTTTTGTGGTTCTTTGCTCGTCTCAGATTTTTCAATCTGAGGTGCACGAGGAGTAGAGCTCCCTTTAAACCAATTTGAGTCACTGTACCAGTTGGCACCAACATTTCGTTGTTTGTTAGTCTGAAAATCCTGTTTACTCTCGCACTCTGTAGGAGAGGGAACCTCTTCTATTTTCTGCGAGAGGGATTTGACCTTTTGACCTGGGTACACCTCTGAGGGTGTTTTGTGTTATGTGAGCACATCAAAAACCTTCACAGCGTATTGTTTTATTTCTTCCATGGTACTCTCGTTGAAACTAGCCTTGAGGCGTACACATCTGCTTAGCTTAGGCCAGAGATTTGCACTGAAAAGACATTTAAGCTGTTCATCCTCCTCCATGCCAGGGTCACTTATGTCACCTGAATAAGCATAGATAAGTCTGTCAAAGAAGAGCAACAGATGTTCACCTGATTGTTTAAGGACATTCACAGCAGCTGAGTAGTCACCACATTCTGAGACAGATTCTCTCGCTGTGCGAGGTACAAGGGTAGCAAAACCATGGCTCGATCGAAACCATTTAGGGTCTCTCAAAGAGTAGACCCTTTCGGTTGTTGCACCTTTTTGAACGTCCATCTTTGTATTGAATTTTTTGTGAAAAATCAAGTAAGATGGTTCTTATTTTACGGTGTACCTATAAATCATTACTTTTAATGTAGCATTGAGTAAATTAAACTAACCAGCCTCCAGGTTTATGTGTTTCACTGTGTTTAATAAGCACATTATTCATAGGTACCTTATTTCAGGTTTTACCCTCAATGAATTGTAAAGTTAAATGCCCTCTGGCAGTGTTAACTTTAAATAGAACTTATATTCAAACAACAGTTACTAACAAGTAACAAGCCTGAATCTTGTTTATTCACACAAATGCTTATAAAAGTTATCTGACAAATGCAATGTTTTACTGTAAAATGTTCCCAGGATGCTGTGTCATCACGCCTTAAAAATATGTTTTGCAGTTTTAGTGAAACTGTTTTTTACTGCATTTGACAGTTATCGGGAGAGAAGAAGGTCTTTCAGTTTGTTATTTTAAATAATTTGTATTTAAAATAAACTGGAGAGTTTGTGTGCTCAGCATAACATGAAAGATGTTACTTAAGAGAAAAATCAGTGATTTTCATTAATTTGTCGACCTGTGACATGTTCAAATATGTTCTGCTATCTTTGTTTTTTTTGTGAAAATCAAGACAAAATATGCTTCTTGTTTGTTATTTTAAACTTTTTGTTTAAAATAAACTGGAAAGCTTGTGTACACAGAATTACATTAAAAGTGTTAGTTTTTAAATAAAATGCAGACATGTCTGCATTAATTCTGTGTAAAAGTTCTGCTTGTTTTATCACAGCAGATGTTCAAAGCTTATTTCTAACCACTAGATGGCTGTAATCATTCTTTCTGGTCCTAGTGCTCTGTGGCAAAATGGCGGCGCCCTGTTGACATCCTGTTGTTAGCTTACGGGTAGCATCTAAAATCGGATTTCAAACATCTTTTGGAAAGAGTTTGAGCCTGTGCATGATAATCGCTCGAACCACGTTCATTTAAGAGACGACTCAATGCTATTAAAACTGTTTGGAACAGGTTCTGTGATTTTTAAACTTTTAAAGAAAAAGGTTAGTTCCATAAATGAGTTGTAGCTTCCGGTGTCACGTGACCGCAGGTCACATGGCGATCGGTGGCTTCAACTGCGTTAAAAGCATCATTTAAAATCTCAAAAACATAGCGATTAAACAGGTTTTTAAAGATATTAACGGACAAGTAAGCATGAAACTTGTCAGGACTTGCGTAACTGAAGTGAAACTTGACGACAAGAGTGGGCCGACCCTACGAAGTGCGTCACCACTTTTAGCGTAACCGACTAATCACAGCAAAGACATAACTTGTAGTTCTTAACCCTAGCATTCATGGGTAATGTAGTCTTATGTCCTTCGACCAAACTACAACAAAAGAAGATATGCGGCTTCCAAGATGGACGAAAGCTAGCTGTTAGCTTCACCTTCTGGACTCTTTACAACTTAATAAAAACGCTTCTGCACATCGCAAAAATCTGAAACGTATGGCGACAACATTTAACAGGTCCATTGAGCTTCCTCAGTAAGAAACAGCAACTTTAATCGTTGAAACTACAAAATGACCTCGATCTTCACTGAGTCCACAGCAAACTGGGTTTAGCAGAACCGTCTGAACCAAACATCTGACGGCCGTTTCAAACGAAATATGCGTTCTTTGCCCTACTTGTAACGTACAACCACATTCAGCCTTCATGCAAATGTTATTTTAGCTTCTAGCAATGACTCGTCGGTCATTCCAAGGATTTCTACACCAGCTTGTGCAATCACGTGAACTGAGCTGGAACCAGAACTACACAAAACTTTAACAAATCTCCACCAAAAGCATCAACTAGCGTCTTTACAGTTGATCACAGACAATTTCCCAGCCTCAAATGACATTAAATGCAGTCCTGCAATCGTTCTGAACACTTTTTCAGCCAAAAGAAATAATCTGTCAGAGTCTAAAAAATTGGACAACATATGCAAACACGTTTTAGCACAGAAATATGAATATTAAATCTTTCAGAGTCCCCGTACGGGCCACCAATTGTAATAAAATAGATAAGTAGGTCAGTTTGCTGACTTATCTATATTTTAGACGTAAATTTGAGCAGAGTTTAGACTGTTCAACTTATCATCTTTAATTCACGGGTTCTCATCTTTTTCAGATTAATACCAATAAATATGTGACTCAGTAAATGTAATTGACAGGAAACATTATTATGTTTGACCTACCAAAGGTAGAATCATTTAATAACAAATCATTAAATTACAATCAAAACATATTTACATAGATTGATTGATCAGTTTCCTATAACTAAATTTCACAGATTGAAACATAAGAACAACAGAACACAAGTTAATGGGTCTTATATTAACTTATTTCTGCGGCACAAACTTACAGTTTTACTTTTAGAAATAAAAATAAGAGGAGAAAGTTTAAGGAGGAAGTTTAAGGATGAAAGGAGTTAGAGTGGTGTGTTTTTAACCAGGAAGCGTGGCAGCTCTCCGGCCGATCTCCGCTACACATCGGTACGACTTGGCAAAGCATTTGACGACTTGTTACCTCGTGAAGATGGTCAATCTCCCGCGGTCCAGTTGGTCAATCTGTTTACCATGCTTCAGCGTCTCCAGGCGTGTGCCAAGACTCGGACCATAGTAACGCACGTCCTGGTTGGCTTTTCAGAATAAAAGTGCTCTTGGAGAGAACACATTGTATTCTGAGCTCAGAAGCTCAAAATCGGTTCTACAGCGAGCTGGCTGTAAAACCTTGCTGAGAAACGCGGACCCTTTGACTCATGGTCGGATGTTATCAGCTTCAAACAGAGCAAGTTCATAGTTGACTCACTCCAGCCCCCATTTGACTCTCTTGCTCCATTTTGCTCTGTTTTGCTCTGATTTCACTCTGACGAGCCTAAAGGAAGTGTTCC
>JBBPBX010054845.1:0-11466 GCA_038048925.1 Garcialebias charrua | reverse complement strand
AATAATTTATTTCAATTTTAGCATGCATGTGTTTACATTGCAAATAGAACTGTGTTATTAGTTATTCCAGAAACAAGTTATTAAAAATTTAAGACACAAATATTCATTACAATATGTTTTTGCACACATCCTGACTCATGTCTGTCCTTTACATTTACATAATCAAAACAGGGCTGAAAGTAATGAGGGGTACCTGCATTGCTACTCTTCATGGCCTTTCATACATCAGCTTCTGCTGACAAGATATTAAAGTTCAGTAATGAAGAACCAGCTGGTCAATAAGGCATGTAATAGGAGAGCTGTAAAGAGAATCTGACAGCTTATTAAGAGTCATTGCTGATTTATATACGAGTGTACAAAAATGATTAGTTATCCATATTTTGTCTGTGAGTCAGAGATGCTCACAAGTCATTTTTTGCAAGTCCAAGTCAAGTCTCAAGTCTCTGATCTCAAGTCCAAGTCAAGTCTCAAGTCTCTGATCTCATGTCCAGGTCAAGTCCAAGTCAAGTCTCAAGTCATTGATCTCAAGTCCAAGTCAAGTCTCAAGTCTCTGATCTCAAGTCCAAGTCAAGTCCAAGTCAAGTCCCTAATATTTGAGTGACACCGTGAATGAATGTATGCTATTCATTCGCAAACAATGGACATTAAATGTCTCTCCTTTTAAAAATATCCAGGTTAACATTAGATTAACACACTGACGCTAAGCTTGTTTGTAGCAGCTGCTAACAACCTTTTAGGCAGTGACTGACTACACGTTACAGCTTATTTTTATCTGAATGTAGAGGCCAAAACATTACATTAAATGTCTCTCCTCAATTCAATTCAGTTCAGTTTATTTATACTGTATAGCTCCAAGTCACAAGTTGTCTCAGGGCACTGAACAGAAACAATCAAATGTAAAAATAATAAGTTAACAGAAACTTTAATATAAAAATAATGGTAACACTATTTATCTGAGGAGACTGCTTTGAGTTTAACTCCATGTTATAAAAAAAGCTACAGTAGTTAGCCAGAGTTATTTCAGGATGAAATAATTTGAACTTCTGTTTGAATTTAATGCTATGAACTTTTTCCTTTTTGTTACATTTACTATGAATTTCTCACAGGGCAGAGAGCCAACATGGAGGACTCACAAACATATACAGTATTATTATTATTATACAGTACAAATAATATTGTCCAGTGTCTGATGCTGCAGTCATGTTACTGAGCTCCCACTGATGGGCTAACCTGGTTCCACCAGCAGCAGCAGGATCTTCAGACAGAACAGCTGGTGGGATGTCCTGTTATCTGCAGCCCTCTCTCCATTTGTTTCTTCATGGACATGGAGCTGTGAAATTATGTTGTGCCCTTTCCTCAGCAAAACGCTCCTCCAGTGGAGACTTTCTGGACAGACTGCAGGAAGTTCCTAAACAAACAACAGGTTTATCAGTATTATCAGTAAAAAGAGATTATTAAATCATTTTTAAGACTGAGAATGTGTACAATTATTAGCTCTGTTGTTATTGCCTAACTAACCTATTCAATAATTCTTCAAACTGTGACATTCACTCATAATGGAATGAAAGAGAACATAAACAGAAATTATATAATAATGAAAACTAGAGACATTAAAACATTTTAAAAGACACAGAGAACTTTAAATGAATTAAGAATGTTAATAAGTGTTGGATTTGAGTGCAATGTGCAATCCATGGTTGAATTCACATCTGAAAAGGGATGCAACCTTTTCACAACATATGCTGTAACTGTTCTGTGGCACTCTTCATTCAGTTAACACTGACGTTTTTACCTTGGACAGTCACTGGTGAACTGAACACTGTGAAGCCATTTCAGGTCGTTTGTCTAAGAAAAAATACAAGCTAACGTTAGCATCGTGTGTATTTGAGCTGACTTACCGCTTTAAGCGGAGTATAACTTGTTAGCTGCCTTAATGTTGGTATGAGACTAGTTTATAGTTTATTTATTTACCAACCTGATGGAGCTGAAGAGGTAGCGATTAGCGAAAAGTTCGGCGGAGCGTTTTGCAGACGGACTACTCTGTACTTCCGGTCGGATACGAAGCAAAAATAATCCGGTGGAGTACGTCAAAGACGGGACACTATTTTACTTCTCCACCCTCCTTTGCATGATAGAAAATTATTGCAAGTGCTGCACTGACCTGACTGGTCATTTTATTAAATTAGTACGCTATCGATAGCAGATGCACACTTCCGGTGGATTCTTCTTCGTTGGTTTTCGGTGGCGGCTACTTCCGGTTGGCTAACTAGCATCGAACATAGGAATCGCAAATTAATATTTTGAACGATTTCGGGAAAACCGCACAGTTAGTCCCGGTTCAGAACAATTCTCGATGCTCACGAGTCTCAAATGGCGAGTCCGAGTCGAGTTGGAAGTCTTTTGAATGCAAGTCCGAGTCGAGTTGGAAGTCTTTTGAATGCAAGTCCGAGTCGAGTCTGAAGTCTCTGTTTATGTGACTTAAGTGCGACTCGAGTCCGAGTCCCAAACTCGAGTCCCCATCTCTGCTGTGAGTTGTTAGTCATGATTGTGTGTATTTGTGTGTGTGCATGTATGTGTGATGATCAAGCATGTGTGATATTACAAAATGGCACATAAAGTTAGTCTAAACTAAACCCTGGGACAGGGCTTTATTATACAAATGTCAGATTTAGTCTACACAATGTGAATTTTTTTTGGTATTCACCTCCAAAAACAGTTATGTAAACCTCAATGGCAATGTTTTGCAGAGCTTTATTTTATTTAATTTTGTATTTTCCCCCATTCTTTCAACATTTATTTGTACAGGTTAATATAATTGAGCCCCAAGACCTGATTTAAACAAAGAAGCATGAAAAAAGTAGACCAGGGCTATTCAACAAAACTGCTCAGTGGGCCACAGTTTCTGAGAGCCAGCAGCTCGGGGGGTGGGGGTGGGGTGGGGACATCCAGCGATTAAAGTTGTTATGTAAATACACAAAGCTTTACAATAATTTACCTTTTAAATTTGTTTATTTTATTGCATTGAATTTAATCATACAGGCAATAAACAGAACCTAAAACTCAAACTCAGAACACCCCCACCACCAAAAAAAAGGTTTAGTTTTCCAGCTTTAGGTGCAGCTGGAAAACTAAAAAACTGCTAAGCATTATGGGAAAGACAACAAAATCCACTCCCTTAGTGGTTAAGGGGAGTGGATTTTGTTGTCTTTCCCATAATTGTTAGCGTTTTTTTTAGTTTTCCAGCTGCACCTAAAGCTGGAAAACAAAAACAAAAACGCTAAGCATTATGGGAAAGACAACAAAATCCACTCTCTTAGTGGTTAAAGGGAGTGGGCTGTGTTGTCTTTTTCCATCATGCTTAGCGTTTTTTTTAGTTTTTCCAGCTGCACCATGAGTGAGAAGGACATGTGTGTGGTATAGACCTGCCTCTTGTGTGCTGTTAAAGTTTGTGAGTTTCCTATTGTAAGGCTCATGAGTGTCTTCATTGGGTGTATCTCACAAAATGTCATTATCATTGATTTTACTTGATTTTATCACTTGTTTTTATTTGATCTTTGATTTTAGTTGCACTTTGTAGCACTTTGAGATTTTTGTTAATGAAAAGTGCGTTATAAATTAAATTCATTATTATTATTATTATTATTAATGTTGAAATGAATAGTCTTAGTACAAAATTTTCATTATACAGATTCACATACCTGAACAGTATTGGATCGGAAGAGTATCGGTGTCGGTCGATACCCAGTTTTTAAGTAATGTTATCAGATCGGAAGTGAAAAATGTGGATCGGATCGGTGCATCCCTAGTCAAAAGCTTCAGAGCTTTTTGCAAAATACTCCAGGAAACAGGAACAGAGTAGGAGAAGGCCTTTTTTGCCTAGTTCAGTGCTCATTGAGGGTACACTGCATGTAATAATGTTCTGAGAGTGCACGCAGTAGCTGCACTCACACAGAGACATATAGGAGGAGATGTTTGAAGTCAGAGAGTGTGAGATTCTTTATTGTCATTTGCACCACATGTGGTACATGTAATGGAATTAAATTTTGTACAATGGGTCCCAGTTACATCCAACAATAAAATGTAAAAGAAAAACAGTAATAACATCTAAGATATGAACTAAGAAAAACATCAACTAAAAATACACTAAGCACTGATAGCATAAAAAAATTACGTCGAACAGCAGCATGAACATGAGTCTATGTGAGCAGATGAGCACGAATGAGCATAGCAACATGATGTGATTATCCAGGAAAATCCATAATAATATGGATAATCGCTCAACCGACGATGCCATCTCCTCTGCCCTTCACACAGCTCTCACACATCTGGACACGAAGGACTCCTATGTTAGAATGTTGTTCATCGACTTCAGCTCGGCATTTAACACCATCATCCCCCAACAGCTCATCCTTAAACTGGACAGTCTGGGGCTGAACACCTCAATGTGTAACTGGCTGCTAGACTTCCTGACCGGGAGACCACAGACAGTACGGATCGGGAGTAACACATCTAGCACCATCACATTGAACACAGGGGCCCCACAAGGATGTGTGCTGAGCCCCCTTCTATTCACCCTGCTAACACACGACTGCACACCATCGTACAGCTCCAACCACTTCATCAAGTTTGCGGACGACACAACAGTGGTAGGTCTCATCAGCAACAACGATGAGACGGACTACAGGAACGAGGTGAGCCGCCTGGCCTTGTGGTGCGGACACAACAATCTCACTCTCAACGTGGAGAAGACAAAGGAGATTGTTGTGGACTTCAGGAAGAGGGATGCCCAACATGCCCCTCTGACCATCAACAGCACCGCAGTGGAGAGAGTAGACAGCACCAAGTTCCTGGGAGTGCACGTCTCAAAGGACCTGTCCTGGAGCAGGAACACTGCAGCACTGGCAAAGAAGGCTCACCAGCGTCTCTACTTTCTCCGCAAGCTGAAAAGGGCTGGAGCTTCAACCCCCATCATGAGCACCTTCTACAGAGGTGCCATAGAAAGTGTCCTGACCAGCTGCATCACTGTGTGGTTTGGTGCATGTACTGCATCCTGCCGCAAGAGCCTCCAGCGCATTGTGAGAGCAGCTGAGAAGATCGTGGGCACCTCCTTGCCCTCACTGCAGGACTTACACAGCAAACGCCTCACTCGGAAAGCCCACCGCATGGCAGGTGATCCCACACACCCACTACACAGCTGCTTCAGACTGCTGCCATCAGGGAGGAGACTGAGGAGTCTCCAGGCTCGAACCAGCAGACTGAGAGACAGCTCTGTTCATCAGGCAGTCAGAATGCTAAACACTCTGCCTGCTCTGCCTCCCCTCCCATTTGAACTGCCTTAACACTAAAACTTTCTCACATATTATCACTCAACACAAAGTTTTTAACACTAGACTCTGTGTCATCAAACGGGTTTCACTAAACTCTCGGTCATGTGCTCATACAGTTTGCACTACTTCTCATACTTGCACTAATGTCTGTATTACATCACTGCCTATAATCATAATACTGTTTACATTCTCTGTTTACATTTATTAATACTGTTTACTTTTATTACTACTGCTTACATGTAATTACTACTGTTTACATTTATTTACACTACTCTAATATCTACACCACTGCTGGTACATATACAGTGTGCTCTGAACGGTCTTATTTAGGGATGCCCAATGTGCCTTACTGCATATGCCACTTTTTGCCTCTACAACAACATCAACTACTACCTCATACATATACTGTGTACATTGACTCATACGCTGCTTTGCCACTTTGCAAATGTCAATGCTAGAAACCTTTAGTTTATTTTAGTTATACTTTTTATACTCTTTTTTTATACTAGTATGCAAAAACTCAGGACAATATTATGTTCATTAAATGTTTAATGTTTTAGTTTTAGAGTTGGTGTAAATTTTCATACTCTTATACCACTATGCAAAAAACTCAGGACAGTGTTAGTTTTACTATTTTATGCTTATGTCTATTATTATATGTTTCAGTGTTTCAATGTTTAGATGTTTACTGTTGCACCGAGGGACTGAGAGAAACGCAATTTCGGTCCTGTGTATGTCCTGCACTGTACATATTGCAGATCTGACAATAAAGTTGACTTTGACTTTGACTTTGACTTTGATTGTTCACATTGATTATTCTGGTTATTTATTCATGAGTCTAACAGCCTCAGGGTAGAAGCTGTTCCTCAGTCTAGTGGTTCTACACTTAATGCTCCTCAACCTCCTTCCTGAGGGGAGTGGGGCAAAAAGTGTGTGTGCTGGGTGAGTGGGGTCCTTCATGATGCAGGTGGCCCTCTTCCTGCATCTGGAGGTGTAAATGTCTGTGATGGTGGGGAGGCTGACTCCAACATCTTCTGTGCAGCCTTCACCACTCTCTGCAAAGCTTTTCTTTCTGCAGATGTGCAGCTTCCATGCCACACGTTGATGCTGGAGCACAGGATGCTCTCCACTGTAAACCTGTAGAAGGAGGTGAGGACTGAGCTTCCCAGCAGCTCGTCTCAGCTGCCTGAGGAAGTAGAGTATCTGATGAGCTTTCTTGATCAGGCTGGAAGTGTTGTTGCCCAGCTGAGGTTATCAGTCATGAAGGCAGCAGACCAAGAAGAGATGTAAAGATGAAAATGTACCAGTGAGAGAGTCTGTGTTAAGTTAATAATGACCAGTTAACCAGTGAATACAGGGTGCAGTGGTGGGTATGGTAGTTACAGCCAGTCATGAATCTTAGTGCACCATGATAGACAGTAGCTATGTTTACATGGTCAAAATTTTGTGACTGGATTGAAATGTGCTTTGATTGCATAATTAGATAGTACTGTTTACATGGGCACAATCCGTTCAAGACGAGCGTTTACATGCAGCAGGCTTTTATTCTGACCAGAAGAACAGACATGCGCAGAGTGGTACACTCCCCCTTTAAAAAAAAAACAGAAGAGGAAGTTACTTTCGTGAAAACCACAGAAGAAGAAGTTACTTCCGGGACAAAAGTAAACAGATGCGCAAAAAATGGACCCGGCCAGATTGCAGGAGCTTGAGCGTGAGGTTGAGAGGTACCATTTAGATAAAGTTGGGCTCACCTTGATGCGCAGCATGGACTCTAGAACCGATCTCCTTGAGAGGGGCTGGATCTTATTCCACTTTGGTGTTGCCCATGGTAAGAGGTGAGAGCTAGTGAGGGTGTACTTTTAGCCCCCTGACTTGGTGCCTGTGTTTTAGAGTTCCCTTTCAGTCATGTTCTCTCGGTGCAACATACTTGCTATGGGAATTGCGCCCCCGCGCGATTACCTGAAGGAATATACTCACGCCTTTTACGGCTAGGGGCGTCACCGCCGTGCCAGAGGCCCCGCCCTCTGGTTACTTAAGCGGCGTGTGCCCCTCCCTGATAGAGCTACAGGCAAGCAACGCATGCTTTTAGTCTTTTCTATTCGCGGTATGAGAGCGCTGGGAAAGGAGGGGAGGGGTGCGCTGCCGCGCGCAGCGCACATGCGCAGTCAGGACAGTGTTCCGCAGTCTCATAAAAGGAACAGATGTGTTTACATGCGCACACATCGGGCTACGGATCGGCGTAAACCACCCGTTTCGAACGGATCGCAAATTAGGTCGGATCACGCCGAATACACAAAAAATAACCCGACCGGGGTGTTTACATGATGCACTTTTGATCCGATCGGCCGTTTGATCCGATTACTTATGTCCATGTAAACATAGCTATTATCCAACATCTGCAGGGTGCTTGTGGGGTGTTCATGCAAATAATGTCACTGAATGCTAGGAAACTCCTTATAATTGACTTCCCTTTCCTCCATTGACCACAGTTAGACAGGATATATTTCTGAAAAATAAACCCAATTTAACATTAGTTTCCATACTAAGTTGTCCACTTTGAGCTTAAAAGAGAGATGTGAATGCAGTATACCCAAATATTTGTAAGAATAAAAAAAACTCTAGGACTACAATCCAAAGATAAAATTGAGGGAAGAACGGCTGGAACTGATTTCCTGTTTGGGGAAAAAAAGCATCCCTTTTTTTTGTGGGAGTTTAGGACAAGTTTGAGACAGAACACATCTGACTGGGTGATGTCTAAAGCTGGAAAACCTTGGCAACTGTTTTAGCTCGACAATAAAACAACTGTACCATCAGCATATCGTGGTGAAATGCTAACTAAATAAAAATTGGAGAAATGAAAACATAATCTGATTCAAATAAAAGAGGATACCTATTCAGAAAGTGGAAAGTTCTAATATTTGTAATGTAGCGTTTAGGAAGTGATGGAGGAAGGAGGGTGAAACTTACTCCTCACTTCACTTTTTTTTTTTTTTTTCGGCTTTTTCCCTGCGTTAGGGGTCACCACAGCGATCTAGTCGCACGAAGATTTGGCAGTTGTTTTTACGCCGGATGCCCTTCCTGACACAACCACAGACCACCGAGCAACCACAGCCCTCTGTGTGGAGTAGAGAGCTGATATCTAGGGTTCCCGGGGGAGCAGATGGTGTGGGTTAAGGGCCTTGCTCAAGGGCCCAGAGTGGGGCAGATGAGGGTGGAGACAGGTGTGACCGCTTCACTTATCCCACCCACATCTTTGATGTTGTCGGTACCGGGGCTTGAACCGGCGATCTTCCGATCACAAGCGCACCTTCTTAACCTCTGCACCACCACTCCCTTACTCCTCACTTCACTACGCCTGTGAATTTATTTAGCACTTGTTAAAACGGGGCACCAGCTGGTCAGTTTACTGGTTATCTTCTTCTTCTTTTGGCTTTTCTCTTTTCAGGGGTCGCCAAAGCGAGTCATCCTCCTCCACCTCACTCTGTCCTCTGCATCCTCTGTCCTCACTCCAACTATCTTCATGTCCTCTCCAACTGCATCCATATATCTCCTCTTTGGCCTCCCTCTTTGTCTTTTTCCTGGCAGCTGCATTTCTAACATCCTTCTACCAATATACCCACTGTCCCTCCTCTGGACATGTCCAAACCATCTCAGTCTGGCCTCCCTAACTTTATCTCCCAGTTGTTCAACATGTGCTGTACCTCTGATGATCTCATTCCTGATCTTATCCATCCTTGTCACTCCTAAGGAGAACCTCAGCATCTTCATTTCTGCCACTTCCAGTTCTTTCTCCTGTCTTTTTGTCAGTGACACTGTCTCCAGACCATACAACATAGCTGGTCTCACCACTGTCTTGTAAACTTTTCCTTTGACCTTTGCTGACACCTTTTTGTCACAAATCACTCCTGAAACTTTTCTCCATCCACTCCATCCTGCCTGGACTCTCTTCTTCACCTCTTCTTTACCACATTTCCCATTTTCCTCGACAGTGTACCCCAAGTAAATGGTAAATGGTAAATGGAGCTTATTTATATAGCGCTTTCTAGCCCCCTGTGAGGAGCCCCAAAGCGCTTTACAATACCAGCCATCCACCCATTCATTCAGACATTCATACACCGGTAGTGGTAGCCTGCCTTGCAAGGCGCCATCCAGACCTACCGGGAGCAACTCGGGGTTAAGTGTCTTGCCCAGGGACACAACGACACATGGTGGGCGGATGCGGGATTCGAACCTCCAACCTTCCGATCAGGGGACAACTGCCATTACCACTACACCATGGCCGCCCTACTTGAAGTCCTGCACCTTTGTGACTTCTGCTCCTTGTAGCCTCACTGTTCCACTGTTCCAGTTATATTACTGGTTATAAAAGTAATAAATTAGTAATGAACAATCAGTAATCAATCAAGGCTCAATTATCTTTGTATCTAAGACAAAATCCACAATTTGAGCAGGAATTATTTTATTGTTTCATATGTGCACAAATTTAGACAAAGTTTGACTATTTTTGATACATAGTTTTGCTTTGGACTGTGGTTAAGATAAGTTACTTAATGTGACCAGCTAGTCATTTATTATGACTGCAAGCCAGTTAATTATTTACCAAGTTGTATCAGCTAAAAATGGCATAACCTGACCTAGAATTGCATTTATGTCTCCAGGTTCTACTTCTCACCAGGTTAGTTTGAGGGCACCAGATCACTCATCAATCCAGGGTTATGCTGGTGGATCTGTTCCAGGATACACCATTAGGAGGACTAGCCAGGAACTGCCCAAGGTAGCCAAAGTCACTGTGACCGCTTCAGGGGTCGGTGAGGACAACAGCTGATGATAAGTTGCCGTCCATCGCAGCCTTTAGCCGGCTTAGACTTCACGCCCAAAATGCCTTGCAGTGAGAAAAATGCTTAATCTTCGGTATGACTTAAACTTATATTTTCTTCTAACAAAAGTCATTGAGGAACATGTTTATTTGCTCAGGAATAAACGAGGACATACATCAGTATCAGGGACCAAGGCAAACTGTCTGACACAACTAATCACAGCTGAGGTAACACATACATGTAAATTGACCGAACACACCTTAACAGTAGGGAGTTCCCTTGAAGTCTCTGACAGAAAACACAACAACTGTATGTAAATTGACAAACAACACCTCACAGCCCAACAACAGAGGCTTCTCAACAAACTTTGTTAGTCTAATTCACAGACAAGACACCTCTGCTCCCATCCGGTGTAAGACCTTTGTGAATCAGCCCCAAAACTGAGTTGTAAGTTTTGGAAAGTTGAAATCTCAGACCTCCTCCTCTGTTAAGAGAAGGTTTTTCTCTCTTAACATACAAAGCTTCCTTAACACCCCTCTCAAACCATCTGTGTTCTCGGTCCAAAATTTGCACATTTTCATCCTCAAATGAGTGTCCCTTGTCCGTGAGGTGAAGGTGAACAGCTGAGTTTTGTCCAGAGGTGGTGGCTCTCCTGTGTTGGGACATTCTTTTGTGGATAGGTTGCTTCGTTTCTCCGATGTAACGGTCTGAGCAGACCTCGCTGCACTGGACTGCATACACCACACCACTCTGTTTGTGTGTGGGGGTTCTGTCCTTCGGGTGGACCAGCCTCTGTCTGAGAGTTCTGCTGGGTTTGAAATGTACTGGGATGTTGTGTTTGTTGAAAATCCTTCTGAAATTCTCTGAGACTCCAGCAACATAAGGAATGACAATGTTTTTCCGTCTGTTAGCATTTTTCTGTTGATTATTGTGTTTAGCAGATTTTCTCGCTGACTTGACAAAAGCCCAGTTGGGATATCCACATGTTTGCAGCGATTTGTTGATGTGTTTCTGTTCCTTTTCCTTCCCTTCTGTCCTTGTGGGGATGTGTTCTGCCCGATGCTGTAAGGTTCTGATAACAGAAAGTTTGTGCTCCAGTGGATGGTGAGAGTCAAACAGAAGATACTGGTCTGTGTGGGTTGGTTTTCTGTAAACTTCAATGTTGAGACTGTCCTCTCCCTCCATATGCACCAAACAGTCCAAAAAAGGCAGCTTGTTATCGTTAGCATCCTCTCTGGTGAACTTGATGTTGTTATCAACTGAGTTAATGTGTCTGGTGAAAGCTTCCACCTCCCTGGCTTGGATTTTGACCCAGGTGTCAT
>JBBPBX010054844.1:10921-23311 GCA_038048925.1 Garcialebias charrua | reverse complement strand
GACAGGGAGTCTGTGACGAAGAGCAGCTCACCTCGCTCGCCAGCGCCCACAGCTGCTACTGAGCGCCGGCTTCCTCGTTTCCCGACACCCATGTGCATGGTGGGATGCAGCGCTTAGCTTTGTTTGCGAACCTCCGGTGGTAGAAACAAAGGGAGCTCCCCCGCCGAGTTCGCGCGCCAACAGCTGAAACCGCCGCTGGCTCCTCCATCTCCGTCTGCTCCGGCTCCACCGATGTACTCTGCACCGCGAACCGTCTGGTAGCCAGCAGGACCCGGTCCGCCTCCTCCGCCAAACCCCGGTAATCACCGGTAGATAAACAAGGGGAATTGGCCAAAGTAGCCCTCACTTGCGACGGAAGCTGGCGCAGGAAAATGTGAGGGAAAAGGAAACCCCCGTCGTCTGAACCAAGTAGCGACAGCATTTTGTCCATCATGTTCACAGCCGTGCCGTCACCCAAACCCGGCAGCGATAGCAGTTTATCAGCCCTCTCAGTTGAAGTCAAAGTGTACCTTCGAAGCAGAAACTCTTTGAGGGCGCCATATTTGTCCACGTGCGGCGGGTCGCGCAGCAGCGGCATGGCTTTGCGGGTTGACTGCATATCCAGAGCTGACACGACCAAGAAGTACCTGGTTTCATCTGCGTTCACGCCTCGGAGGCGAAAGAGTGCCTCGATGTGCTGGAACCACGAAACCGGGTCGCTCTGCCAGAACTCCGGGAGCTTAACACTCGCTGCGGGAGCAGAGTCGGCTGGGGTCGGCTGCAACAGCTGGGCAGACGTCGCGGCGGCGGAGTCCAACGAAGAAACAACATCCTCGTCTGATCTTGACATATTTCACACGGGTCACCACTGTAGCGTGTGAAGAAGGAGAAACAAACTGATCTGCAAGCAATTGCCTTTAATCCTTCGAGCGTCAAAACCAGAAACAGAATGAATGAATTTACACACGAACACTTCTTCTTCTTCACCTGGCAAAACCTGGTAAGCACCTCGCTGGCTCCTCCTACTGGGTGAGAGAGATGAGGCCACATACCTCACCAACACACCACACAGCAACCTTTTCACAACATATGCTGTAACCGTTCTGTGTCACTCTTCATTCAGTTACACTGACGTACTGTATTTCCCTTGGACTCTGTGGTGAACAACATAGAGTCAGGCTAACATTATTAGCCATTTCAGGTCGTTTGTCTAAGAAAAAATACGAGCTAACGTTAGCATGGTGTTTGCATTTGAGTTGACCTACTGCTTTAAGTGGAGTGTAACTTGTTAGCTGCCTTAATGTTGGTATGAGTATTTACCTGATGGAGCCGGAGAAGGAGGCAGAGAAAAGTCAGGCGGATCGCCACTCTGTTACTTCTGGTCAGACACGGACAAAGTGAAAATAATCCGGCGGAGCACGTCAAAGACGGGACACTTTTTTACTTCTACACCCTCCTTTGCATGATATAAAATTATTTTAAGTGCTGCACTGACCTGACTGGTCATTTTATTAAAGTTAAGCCACGCTGCGGCTCTGCTTACTTTGTTTTGGAATGCTTCCGGTGGATTCTTCTTCGTTGGTTTTCGGGCGGGCGGCTTCTTCTTTGTTGGTGTTCAGCGGGCGGCTTCAACTTCCGGTGGCAGACTAGGCATCAAAAATAGCAATCGAAAATAAATATTTTGAACGATTCCGGGAAAACCGGACAGTTAGTCCTGGTTCCAAACGATTCTCGATCCTCGATGCCCAACCCTAGAGCTAAATATTTGTTAATACAGTATCTTCATAATGCTGAAAGGTGTCACTAACTTCTCCTGAAGCAGCCTCTATATTACTATCTGATGCTTCATTGGCATACGTTGAATGTAGAGTCTTTATTTTCTTATCAGTTGTGTTAGAAAAAAATCTGCTGCTGTTTTAAAGTGTGGCATTTTAGAACATCCATCCATTATCTTTACCCACTTCTTCCTTTGTGGATCGCAGAGGTCACTGGTGCACATATCCAGTAGTTACTGTGCGAAAGGCAGGGGACACCGTGGACAGATCTCCACTCCATCACAGGGACACATTTTAGAACATTTTACTGAAAACTTATGCAAAAGTGTCATGAATGAAGCCCCACAGATGGTTCTTGGAATGCTAAAGCTACACAAGTACCGTATATGAGAGATGGCAGAAATGTTAGGAAAAACTCAGCTAGCTACCATTTACACTATAAGAATCAAAACCTACTGTTGATCATTAAAATATAAAACAGAAGCTACAAATGTATTGTTGATCTTTATGGATTTAACCCTTAGATGCATAAGTGGGGTCAAAAATGACCCCGAGGGTTGTTATTCTTCAAAATCTCTTAAACTAAAAGTTTTTACTCTTCCATATTCCAGGTATTCCTCATAAAACATGTTTGTGACTTCAAGCCATTTGAATTTTTTTAAATGTTTTTATACATTTTCAGAAATTGCAGTTTTTGTGTCACTACCCCAGTTTTTCATGAGTGGGGTCAAAAATGACCCCAAGCATTTCCTATAGAATCTCAAGGGTTTTCTTTGGGAACCTTTGATTCTTACCAACTGTGACTGTCAAGATACATTTTCTGTCTCATTTACACATCTGATACCTGCAGTCTCACCACTAGGAGGTCAGTTTGACACAGCAGCATACATGTATTATCTTCATTTACCAACTCCATGACTTTACTGATAGAATATCCTGTTGGTCAACAAAGTAGACACTCTTAGCTAACTACAAAATAATGTTAGTACTTAAGCTAGCTAACATTACACTAGCTTAGTAAGCCAGCTGATATTACTGGATTTGTTGTGTAGAAACTCACTGTATTCATAATTCCTTGTAACAAATGCAAACCTGTTGGATAACCTATTATATACTATTATATATATTATATACATATTGTTTAAAAAAATCTGTATGCCTCTTTTATGATTGTCTATTGTTGTTGCTGTTGTTCATTGTTGTCATAGTCCTTTCTTGAAACCAGGTCTCATGTTTGTCTGTTTTATGTTTTCTCCTCTAAACTATCATGGCTATTTGGAGGACAGCGATACCCGAAGACCTTGCTCGAGATATGATCCTGAACGGATGGGATGAAGAGCCCATCAGTGGTACTGACTCGGGATCTGACATCACGTATGTCGAGGATACAGATTATTGTCTACCTGGACATGTCAGGCTGTCTGGAAACCAACCTGCCTCTGCTGAACAAGATCAGTCAGACACGGAGGAGTCCTCTGAGTCCTCCAAAGAGGGAATGGATGTTGTGTCCAACAGAATGAGCCACAAGGGCTCTTACTAGGCAGAGTTATCTCCCACTCAGGCTAAAACACCAAGCCACAATTTACTGAGAAGTCGGTCAGGGCCTGCACCTGGGTTTAGCACCATCTCTCAATAGATGCATGAAAGCTGTTTATCACTGATAGTACTATATATTAGAAAGGTAGCACGGTGGCGCAACTGATAGAGCTGCTGCCTCTCAGCGAGCAGGTCCCTGGTTAAAATCCCGGTCTGGGGGCCTTCCTGGGTTGAGTTGGCATGTTCTCTCCGTGCATGCGTGGGCTTCCTCCGGGTACTCCGGTTTCCTCCCACAGATCAAAAACATGCATGTTAGACTGATTGGTAACTCTGAATTGCCTCTAGGTGTGAGTGAGAGAGTGAATGGTTGTTTGTCTCTATGTGGCCCTGTGATGGACTTGCGACCCGTCCAGAGTGTACCCCGCCCCTCGCACAGTGATTGCTGGACATGGGCACTGGCGACCCCCGTGATCCAAAAATGGAAGAAGCGGGTAAAAGATAATGGATGGATAGTATATTAGAAGAGGTGTTGACATGAACAAACATGGAGGGAAGAAGAGTCGCAACAAGCAGAGGAAAAGAGTGGAAAAATCTAAGCAAAGAGGAGCTCATGGCCTTCATTGGAGTGACCATTCTTGCAGGAAGTGAGAAGAACTGGAATGTACCAATGTGTGTGCTCTTTGGGAGTCTTCTACACAACCCAAGGTACCCTGAACCTACCAACCTACATCACTGAAGCAACTGGAAGATGTGGAGTGACAAAAGTTGCAAACAAGTAACAGGAGAGAGGCACAGAGAGCCAACAGAAGAGAAAGAGGTGCCAGATGTGTCCAAGAAACAAAAATAGCAAAGCCACCAATTGTTGCAGGAAATGCAGTACCCCAGTGTGCAATGGTCACAGCCAAAAGCAAATAGTTTGTGACAACTGCACACAGTGAATAGAGAAAATATGTTTGTGTGGGCACATGTGAGTGTACAGTGTTCTGGTTGTATGTTCATTCTCTTTTTTTGTCCTTCAGACAGATGGATATTCTAGCAATAATTTTTGAAGATTATTGATGTTATTTTGTGTGAAAAATGTTATAAAAAGTTATGAATAACCATATTAAATGTCAAATCAGTCTTTTGTTGACCCAAATACAATAAATATAACTGCCTTTGACCAAAATTAAAGACATAATTTAAATTCATTGCAAAAACCCATTGATTCTAATTGGGGTCATTTTTGACCCCACTCATGGAAGAGTGTAGGTATTGGTCGTTCATGCATCCAAGGGTTAAGAGTTTAGTCTTCGCCAGTAAAGGATTTTCCACAAATTATTATAGTTGTCTCATTTTCCAAGTACATTTGAAATAAAACAGCTATAATAACTGTAGCTGCACTGCTCTAATTATGATCCTCAACCCTTATTCATCTTTCAGACTCACCATGAATCGTGTGCTTTAAAGTTACCTCTGACTTCAATAATGTCCGATGTTTTTCTACACATTTCTCGTCAGGGACACAGAGTCAGCTACAGTATGACAAATGTTTACCTTATTCTTCTTCTGTTTCTAAGAAAGAAAAACAAATCATTAATGAAGTTTGTTTTACAATATTTGATTAACAAGTGTGAACATGAATAATTTTGATTCTTGTTCTCAATCATCATAATGAAATCATGTAAAATATTACAATGTGGATAATATATTTCTCTGTTCTGTTTACAGAAAGTGATTATTCCTTCAGAGACATCTGTCATGAGCAGTTTTTGAACTGAAGCTGTTTTCTTCAGAGGAGAGTCAAAACGTTCCCTAGTTAGTCAAAACAATATCCTCAGAGCTGTTGTTTTGCACAAAGATCCTTTGTGTAAAAAAAACTGTTCGCCTTGGACCCCCGGACTGAGCAGATCGTCTCCGGCCCCGAACTGGAAGATGGTTCGTCTGTGGACCACATCCGAGAGGTCATGCCAAGGTCCACCCGTTCAACTCCTGATAAAAATGTCACTCAGCTACAATTATTAGAAGTAAATAACTGTAGAAGATGAAGCCTTTTTCCACTGCAAGACTCACGTTCTTGGCTTGAAGTCCAAACGTGCAGACGGTACAGATGGACGGTGTACCTTCTCATCAGCGGTTGCCCTCAGACCCCTGAAGCTGTCACAGTGACAATAAGCTATCTTACGCAGTTCCCGGTGAGTTCTCCTCATGGTGTGTCTGGTCTGATCCACCAGAGAACCCCAGAAATGTTAGGTTTGATTCAGTCCTCGGCTGTTTTGTTATGTTTGATTCAGCCCTCAGCTTGTATTTAATTCAGCCCTGTCCTGTTTATGTTACATGTCATGTCTTAGTTATTTGTCCCGCCTCAGTCTCAGTTTGGCCTTAGTCTCAGTTTAGTTATGTTACATGTCATGTCTTAGTTATTTGTCCCGCCTCGGTCTCAGTTTAGTAGTCTCAGTTTAGTTGTGTTATTTTGCCCTGGAACTTGTCCCGCCTCAGTTTAGTGTTTATTCATGCAGTTTAGTTTATTCATGCATCAGCTTGTGTTCTGTTCAGCCCTGCTCCTAGTCAATTGTTGTCACCTGTGTCTCATGCCCTGTCTGTGTATTTAAGTTCCTCTGTCAGTCCTGTCCTTTGTCAGGTCATACTTCGTTTTGGGTTCCTTCCTAGTCCTGTTCTTTAGTTCTGTTCAAGCCTGCTCCCGTTCATGTAAGTTGCTGTACCATCAGCCATTTTTTGTTGTTCATTAAAAAGACTACTTTTTACGTTCTGCCTTCGAGTCCTGCTTGCACTTGGGTTCTACACTCCTCAGTCCCAGTGGGACCCTAACATTACGACCTGACCATACTGAACCCAGCAAGCAGGCGCTCCCGAGTTTTTGTGTTTGCTCACCTGTTTTTTGAGGTCCGTCCGGATGAGGAGATCCACGTTCCGTTGTGGTACCGGTACCTTTTGGACCGAACCCGTCATGGGTCCGACGGTGCACAGTCAGACGGAAGTCCTGCCTTCACCTCTCCTACTGCAGGAGGAGAGACGTCAAAGGACAAGAGGTAACCACTCGACTTCCTGGTCCAGTTTTCCCTCATCTTGTGTGCAACCTTACTCCGGGTGGACGTCGGGGGAGGACGAAGAGTCAGAGGACGAACTCTGGCTTGCCCCCGTTACCCACTCACAGCGCCGTCGTAGGAAGGGCAGAAGACGCCACCGGAACCGCTCTGCTGTTCTTCCGCCTGCATCCCCGGGTCCTAGTGCCCGCCACGGTGGGACCAAATCCCACGTCTCCGGTTCTGATGTCCCAGTAAGGACTGGTCCAGACGCCTCGCCTTCCATGGTCCCGGTGGGGGCTGGATCCAGCACCTCACCTCCGCTCAGAACTCTCCAGCAGGAGACGAACCCCCGCTCGTCTTCAGAGCAGATGAAGGGGGGTCAACCCAGACTGCAGGCCAAAAGCTGTTCACCCGTTCTTCCTGCAGAGGTCGCCACAGCGGATTCATCACAGGCGGTAGGTGCCTCTGATCTGTTCCAAATTCACTCTGAACTCAAACACCTGTTTTCCGCTGCTTATGACTATCCGGACTGCCGAGAGGCTCAGCTTTGTATAGCAGAGAGTTTATTGTTATCAGTTCCTGGCCTGACTTCAATCCCAGTATATTCACAGCTTCTAGCATCGGTCAGAAATATGAGAGACGCTGCAGCAGCCTCAGCTGGTCCAAAACCTGCAGCCTCAGCTGGTCCACAACCTGCAGCTTCAGCTAGTCCAAAACCTGCAGCCTCAGCTGGTCCACAACCTGCAGCTTCAGCTGGTCCACAACCTGCAGCTTCAGCTGGTCCACAACCTGCCGCTTCAGCTGGTCCACAACCTGCAGCTTCAGCTGGTCCAAAACCTGCAGCCTCAGCTGGTCCACAACCTGCAGCTTCAGCCGGTCCAGAACCTGCAACTTCAGCCAGTCCAGAACCTGCCTCAGCCGGTCTAGAACCTGCCTCAGCCGGTCTAGAACCTGCGGGTCTTCCAGAACCTGCGGGCCTTCTAGAACCTGCGGGCCTTCCTGAAGCTCCAGTGTCTTTGGAGGGTGCCTCTCAGGAGGGTGCCCTTCCTGTCTCCTGCGTCGAGGGGGTCCAGGGGACCTTCCTCACGTCTCCAGTTCCGAGGAGGTCCAGGAGGACCTTCCTCACGTCTCCAGTTCCGAGGAGGTCCAGGAGGACCTTCCTCACGTCTCCAGTTCCGAGGAGGTCCAGGAGGACCTTCCTCACGTCTCCAGTTCCGAGGAGGTCCAGGAGGACCTTCCTCACGTCTCCAGTTCCGAGGAGGTCCAGGAGGACCTTCCTCACGTCTCCAGTTCCGAGGAGGTCCAGGAGGACCTTCCTCACGTCTCCAGTTCCGAGGAGGTCCAGGAGGACCTTCCTCACGTCTCCAGTTCCGAGGGGGTCCAGGAGGACCTTCCTCACGTCTCCAGTTCCGAGGAGGTCCAGGGGGACCTTCCTCACGTCTCCTGTTCCGAGGAGGTCCAGGGGGACCTTCCTCACGTCTCCTGTTCCGAGGAGGTCCAGGGGGACCTTCCTCACGTCTCCTGTTCCGAGGAGGTCCAGGGGGACCTTCCTCACGTCTCCTGTTCCGAGGGGGTCCAGGGGGACCTTCCTCACGTCTCCTGTTCCGAGGGGGTCCAGGGGGACCTTCCTCACGTCTCCTGTTCCGAGGGGGTCCAGGGGGACCTTCCTCACGTCTCCTGTTCCGAGGGGGTCCAGGGGGACCTTCCTCACGTCTCCTGTTCCGAGGGGGTCCAGGGGGACCTTCCTCACGTCTCCTGTTCCGAGGGGGTCCAGGGGGACCTTCCTCACGTCTCCTGTTCCGAGGGGGTCCAGGGGGACCTTCCTCACATCTTCTGCTGTTCTGAGGTCTCTTTAACACCTGCAGCTGGGAACGCCTCTACACCTGCAGCTAAGGCCGGCTCGTCGACGCCTGGTTCATTGGCTCCTAGTTCTTCCGTCGATGGTAAAGCTGAAGACTCTTCTACGACTGCGGCTCCCGAGGTCTCGTCTTCACAGTCTGCGGTGGCTCCCGTGGCCTCACCGTCATCATCTACGGCTCCTGGGGTTTCGTCTTCACCATTTGCAGTTCCTCTGATCCCCATGTTGCCAGCTGTGGCTCCCAAGGCTCCTGGTGTTGGACAGCCTCCCGGTCGTCCGCCTGAACGGCTTCCTCGTGATGGACGGTGTCCTGGCCGTCCGCTTGACCTGATTCCTCGTGCTGGGTGGTTTCCTGGACGTCCACCAGACCTGCTTCCTTGTGATAGACGTTGTCCTGGCCGTCCGCCGGACCTTCCTGCGTTTCCTGTGTTTGGCTTCCTTGGTTACTTGGTTTTTGGTCCTTGTGTTTAGGAAGGCCTATTGGTTTTGGTTTTGGCCCTTTTGTTTCCCCGTTCTTCCCACCCTTTCTGTGTTGTGTGCGTGGTGGTCTTAGGGGACGTCAGGAGCCGTCCCTTGAGGGGGAGGTTATGTTAGGTTTGATTCAGCCCTCGGCTGTTTTGTTATATTTGATTCAGCCCTCAGCTTGTATTTAATTCAGCCCTGTCCTGTTTATGTTACATGTCATGTCTTAGTTATTTGTCCCGCCTCAGTCTCAGTTTGGCCTTAGTCTGAGTTTAGTTATGTTACATGTCATGTCTTAGTTATTTGTCCCGCCTCGGTCTCAGTTTAGTAGTCTCAGTTTAGTTGTGTTATTTTGCCCTGGAACTTGTCCCGCCTCAGTTTAGTGTTTATTCATGCAGTTTAGTTTATTCATGCATCAGCTTGTGTTCTGTTCAGCCCTGCTCCTAGTTTTGTCCTGCCCCAATTAGTCAATTGTTGTCACCTGTGTCTCATGCCCTGTCTGTGTATTTAAGTTCCTCTGTCAGTCCTGTCCTTTGTCAGGTCGTACTTCGTTTTGGGTTCCTTCCTAGTCCTGCTTTAGTTCTGTTCAAGCCTGCTCCCGTTCATGTAAGTTGCTGTACCATCAGCCATTTTTTGTTGTTCATTAAAAAGACTACTTTTTACGTTCTGCCTTCGAGTCCTGCTTGCACTTGGGTTCTACACTCCTCAGTCCCAGTGGGACCCTAACAAGAAAGACGAGTGACCTGGTGCCTTCAAGCTGACCCAGTAAGGAGCAGAACCTAGTGACGTAATGCATTGGTCTGGTTATGCTATTTTAAGCTGATGCAACTTGTTAAAGCATTTCCTGGCTTGCAGTGATGATTAAATGACTTTATCTGATCAGAGTAAACAACTTCTTTCAACCAAAATCTAAAGTACGGTAACTGTTAAAATAGCCAAACCTGGTCTAAATTCATGCGCGTATAAAACTAAAATAATTCCTGCTCAAAGAGTCAACTTTGCCTTAGATAAGATATTTAGACCTTGATTGATTCATTGTTATTGTTTGTTTATTATTGTTGTTGATTTTAGTTTGATTATTTTTGTAATAAAACTTCAAAGACAATTTTGGCCTCTTCATTCAGATGAATGTTCAAATATTATGATATAAAACTCCCTGTAATTAACAGATTGTGACCGATTCTGATTATTAAACTGTGAATAAGTTGTTGCTGGTCACTGGTGCCTCACTTTAACGAGAAATAAAACTAATGTAGTGAAGGGGATGGAGAAAGTATCCCCCTTCTTCCTCCATCTCTCTCCTTCATATTGCTACATAACTAATGATGTTTTTTTGTCCCCTGTTGTAGAGCAAAAAGGGGGAATTAGAAATACCCTTTGTCTGCACCGTGTCCGTCAAAATAATGGAGGTACCAATTTTCATTTTGGTGTGTTGCTACATCTAGGTGTGAGAAAGTTTCCTTTCAAAAATTGGGTTGCCAAGCGAAAATCCAAAATGGCCACCACCATATGTACATATGGGTTACCCCTATCATTTTGGAAACCAATGTGTTCTAATTTTTATATTGCTTAAAGTACAGTTTCCATAAATGATTGGGGTGGCTCAGGCGTGGCCCAAGATTAACCTAAGGTGGCCAAGGCCCTCATTGGCCACCCCAGTCAATGCCATTGCCTACTCAACAGTCCTTGCCCCCTTCCTCTTCACCCTCTACACTTCTGACTTCCAGTACAGCTCTGCCAGCTGTCACCTGCAGAAGTTCTCGGATGACTCTGCTATCGTCTGCCTCATCAAAGGTGGAGATGAGGACAGAGAACTGACTCAGAACTTTGTGGAGTGGTGCCAGAGGAACTGTCTGCAGATCAACATAGGAAAAACAAAAGAACTTGTGGTGGACTTTCGCAGGTCCAAACAATCTCCTACTGTGCCAGTGAACATTCAGGGTAGGGACATTGAGATTGTGAGGTCCTACAAGTGCCTGGGTGTTCATCGCAACAAGCTGGACTGGACTGACCACACAGCTGCCCTCTACAAGTAAAAGGACTGAGCAGACTACATCTCCTGAGGAGACTCAGGTCCTTCGGTGTGCAGGGGGCTCTTCTCAGGACCTTCTTTGATGCTGTGGTGGCATCAGCCATCTTTTACGGAGTGGTCTGTTGGGGTGGCAGCATCTCCACTGCTGACAGGAAGAGATTGAACAAGATCCTCAGGAAATCCAGCTCTGTCCTGGGGTGTCATGTTGACCCAGTGGAGGAGGTGGCAGACAGGAGAATGAGGACTAAGCTTCAGCGCATGCTGGAGTTCCCGTCCCACCCCATGCACCACTCTCTGACAGCACTGAGCAGCTCCTTTAGTGCCCAGCTGTGGCACCCTAAGTGCGTGAAGGAAAGATACCGCGGGTCTTTCCTTCCGGCCGCCGTCAGACTATACAACACTCGCTGCTCTCAGTAGTTCATCTGAAACTTACTTATTTTTTTATATTTCGTTCTATACTGTTTCGGTGTTTATGTACTAATTTGTATTATCTGTGTACAGTATATATAGATTTTTAAATGTTTTTTGTATTGGTTCTGCTCTGTCCTCTGTGCTGCTGTGGTAATGCAAATGTCCCCACTGTGGGATTAATAAAGGAATCTTAATCTTAATCACTTGAATATTGACCAAAATCTTTAAGGTTTCCTTGCATTCCCTGTTCAGTTAAAGTCTAGAAAAACACTCCTCTCGTAAACTACAAACATTCACTAAAAATCCATCAGCAACAGGGACAGTGCTGTATTAAGATGGGAATATAATCAAAATACCAGATTTCTTTATATAATTATAACTCAAACTTGTTTATAGTCAAAACAATACAAAATTGCCACATCCAAATAATTCAGAGAAGTGACCAAAGCTTTTTTTAGTTGACAACTAAAACCTCACTACCGTAATTGACTAAACTATTTGCTGAAAAGAAAAGAAACTGAAACAAAAGATAGTCATGCAAAAGGAAATTGAGCTATTTCCAAAATGCACACAATAAATCATCTCAAAGAAAGTTTAAATGATGCATGAATGCACCTGATTTTTCAATAATATTGCTCATAGCTACTGAAATGTTACAAAAATCCCAAATTATTCCCATCACAGATTAGTTTTTCAAAATGTTTGTGGGAGATAAACAGAAACTCAGGTGAGCATGAGTCACTGAACAAAGAGAAGCCTGTTTAGTCAATTTCATTGAAACATGGTCCAATTAAATCCTCGTTATTTAGTCAAACTTGTAAAACGCAACACAGAAAAAAGAACATTTTCAGAAAAGCAAGCCAGGTTTCATGACTGTCCCATCAAAGCTTTTGTTAACTCTCTTTTGGTTCTGTTTATTTTGCATCATGTTGTTTCCTGATGCTAATAGTCCAAACCATTTCATTTGTGGTAACCCAAAGGGATAAAAATCAAGGTCCAAAATGAGGCGACGAGAGAAGAGACACAGTGTGTGAGTAAATAACTTTCCAAATATGTGATAGCATTATTTTTAATCACCGTCTCCCCCACACAAACCCCCTTTCCAGCATGCAGAACCACAGAAACCACATCCTGGTGTTTTTCAACAAAACGCTAACCTGGTGACAGCTCGTGAAATGGTTTATGGCGTTACATACCGCTGCGATATGTTGTGCAATTCTCAAAGCAAGCATCATCTATCAGTAAGCACAGCACGACAGAGGGATGAAATGAAAAGGAATGAGAGACAGAAGGAAAGGAGGAGGCGGCGGC
>JBBPBX010054843.1:0-14454 GCA_038048925.1 Garcialebias charrua | reverse complement strand
CTTCAACCCCCATCATGTGCACCTTCTACAGAGGTGCCATAGAAAGTGTCCTGACCAGCTGCATCACTGTGTGGTTTGGTGCATGTACTGCATCCTGCCGCAAGAGCCTCCAGCGCATCGTGAGAGCAGCTGAGAAGATTGTCGGCACCTCCTTCCCCTCACTACAGGACTTACACAGCAACCGCCTCACTCGGAAAGCCCTCTGCATGGCAGGTGATCCCACACACCCACTACACAGCTGCTTCAGCCTGTTGCCATCAGGGAGGAGACTGAGGAGTCTCCAGGCTCGAACCAGCAGACTGAGACAGCTCTGTTCATCAGGCAGTCAGGATGCTAAACACTCTGCCTGCTCTGCCCTCCCTCCCACTTGTACTGCCTTAATCACAAAAAACTTTCACACATTACCACACAACACAAAGATTTTAACACTGGACTCTGTGTCATCAAAACGGGTTATTCACTCAACTCATGGTCATGTGCTCATTCAGTTTGCACTACTTCTTATATTTGCACTAATGTTTGTATTACATTACTGCCTATAGTCATACTACTTTTTACATTCACTGTTTACATTTATTACTACTGTTTACATTCATTACTACTGTTTACATTTATTACTACTGTTTACATTTACACTACTTTTTATATCTACACTACTGCTGATATATATTATTTTTTACTAGCCTTATTGCATATGCCACTTTACCTCTATACCAATATCAACTACCTCATACATATACTGTGTACATAAACTTCATATGCTGCTTTGTCACTCTATTACAAATGTCAATGCCAGAACTTTCATTTTATTTTATAGATATACTTTTTACACTTTTATACTACTATGCAAAAAACTCAGGACAGTATTACACTTTTTTTATTTCATTTTATGCTTATGTTTATTAAATGTTTAGTGTTTTAGTGTTGGTGTAACTTTTCATACTTTCATACTACTACTATGCAAAAACTACTATGCAAAAACTCAGGACAGTATTACACTTTTATTATTTCATTTTATGCTTATGTTTATTAAATGTTTCAGTGTTTTAGTGTTTAAATGGTTACTGTTGCACCGAGGGACTGAGAGAAATGCAATTTCAATCCTGTGTATGTCCTGTACATATTGCAGTTTTGACAATAAAGTTGACTTTGACATGTACAGTATACAGACATACACAGAACTTCAAAATAAAGTCATAGTCATAATTCGTTCAATACGTACTGAACATTATTATTGATATTGTTTATTTTACTTCTTTATATATTGGTTTTTAATATTTAAGAACTTTTGTGTGAATCTTTTTTATCTGTTGCTTCTGTTACACTAGAATTTCCCATCCGTGAGACAATAAAGGCTGTTTCTATTCTATTCTGTATATGGTAAATGGTAAATGGAGCTTATTTATATAG
This sequence comes from Garcialebias charrua, assembly GCA_038048925.1. Classification (NCBI taxonomy): domain Eukaryota; kingdom Metazoa; phylum Chordata; class Actinopteri; order Cyprinodontiformes; family Rivulidae; genus Garcialebias; species Garcialebias charrua. The sequence goes on along the minus strand of JBBPBX010054843.1, from coordinate 13,044 downwards.
CGCTTTCCAGCCCCCTATGAGGGGCCCCAAAGCACTTTACAATACCAACCATCCACCCATTCATACACACATTCATACACCGGTAGCGGCAGACTGCCATGCAAGGCGCCATCCAGTCCTACCGGGAGCAACTCGGGGTTAAGTGTCTTGCCCAGGGACACAACGACACATGGTGTGGGGAACCGGGATTCGAACCTCCAACCTTCTGATCGGGGGACGACTGCCATTACCACTACGCCACGGCTGCCCCATCCCTCATATACACATATATTATATAAATCAGAGTCAGAGAGAATTTATTGTCATTTGCACCGCATGTAGTACATGTGTTGAAAACGAGATTATGTACACAGGGTCCCAGTTACATCCAACAACAAATGCAAGAGAAATACAATAATAACATCTAGGATTAACTAAGAGAGACATCACATCAGCTAGTAATACACTAAGCCCTAATGTAGTAGAAAAACATCATTATAAACAGCAGCACGAACATGAGCAGATGGTCACAGATGAACGCAGCAACAAGAAACAGATCAGTATCAGTATGATGTGACATTTTGCAGTGTTTATTCTTATTATTTATTTATTCATGAGTCTGACAGCCTCAGGGTAGAAGCTGTTTCTCAGTCTAGTGGTTCTACATTTGATGCTCCTCAACCTCCGTCCCGAGGGGAGTGGTGCAAAGAGTGAGTGTGCTGGGTGAGTGAGGTCTTTCATGATGCAGGTGGCTCTTTTTCTGCATCTGGAGGTGTAAATGTCTGTGATGGTGGGGAGACTGACTCCCACAGACTTCTGTGCAGCCTTCACCACTCTCTGTAGAGCTTTTCTCTCTGCAACTGTGCAGCCTCCATGCCACACGTTGATGCTGGAGCACAGGACGCTCTCCACTGCACACCTGTAGAAGGAGGTGAGGACTGGGCTTCTCAGACCGGCTCGTCTCAGCCGTCTGAGGAAGTAGAGTCTCTGATGACCTTTCTTGATCAGGCTGGTGGTGTTATTGCTCCAGCTGAGGTTATCATTCATGTGTACACCCAGGTATTTGTAGCTGGAGACCACCTCCACCGCAGATCCACCTATATACAGTGGGGTGTGGGTGTGTTTGTTCCTTCTGAAGTCCACAATCATCTCCTTCGTCTTCTTCACATTCATGTGAAGGTTGTTCTCTTTGCACCAGCTCTCCAGATGTTCCACCTCCTGTCTGTAGCTGGATTCATCATTATCTGTGATGCATCCCACCACAGCTGTATCATCTGCAAACTTAACAATATGACAGCCTGGATGTGTGGCTGTACAATCATATGTGAGCAGAGTGAACAGAAGAGGGCTCAGCACACATCCCTGAGGAGAGCCAGTGCTGAGGGTGATGGTGGAGGAGGAGAAGTTGTGGATCTTCACGGACTGTGGTCTGTTTGTTAAGAAGTCTAGTACCCAGTTACAAATGGAGGGGCTTAGTCCAAGTGTGGATAGTTTGTCTATCAGAGTTTGGGGGATCATGGTGTTGAAGGCAGATGTGAAGTCCACAAAGAGCAGACGCACGTATGAGTCCTTCTGATCCAGGTGGGTGAGAGCAGTGTGGACCACAGAGGAGATGGCGTCCTCTGTTGATCGGTTCTCACGGTATGCATATTGATGAGGGTCCTCGTTGATGTTGACGGCTGTCTTGATGTGGGACATGACCAGTTTCTCAAAACATTTAGCGACTATCGGGGTGAGAGCCACCGGTCTGTAGTCATTCAGACCAGTCACTGTGGAGCTTTTTGGGACTGGGATGATGGTGGCGGTCTTCAGGCAGGTGGGAACTGACTCCAGTGCAAGTGAGGTGGTGAAGATGTCAGCCAGCACCTCACAGAGCTGGTCCGCACATTCCTTCAGAACTTTCCCTGGGATGTTGTCTGGACCCGTAGCTTTATGAGGGTTGATCCTTCTGAGACTGCCTCTCACTTCTGCTGCGGTCACTTTGAGGTGCTCCTCGTCTGGTGATGAGGTGAGTCTGGTGCTAGTTGGTCTGTTTGGATCATCAAAACGTGCATAAAACTTATTGAGGGCATCAGGCAGGGATGGGTCCCTGGGGCATTGTTTGCTTTTGCCCTTGTAGTCTGTTAAGCATTTGATGCCCTGCCACATGCTCCTTGGATCATGTGAGGTGAACTGTCCCTCGATCCTCTGTGCATACGCGGCTTTGGCCTTCTTTATGCCATCATCCAGTTCTCTCCTGCACTTTCTCAACTCCTCAGTATCTTTAGACTTGAATGCAGTGTCCCTGGCTGCCAGCAGGGTGCGGACATCCTTATTTAGCCAGGGTTTTTGATTGGGGTAAAATTTAACACACTTTCTTATGGATACATTTTCAGCACATGTACTGATGTAACCCAGGACAGAGGAAGCATAAAGCTCCAGGTCAAATACTGTATGTATATAAACACACACACATACATACATGTATATACACACACATACACATGTATGTATACATATATACTGTGTATGTGTGTATATATACATGTATACATGCATATACACGTGTGTAAACACACACACACACACACACAAATCCTGCTAATCAACTTTAGTTCACCATTAAATCTCTGATGAACCAGATTCTACAAATCATCTATATTTTAAGATATTTAAGATTTTATAGGTTTTCTTCATCATTTGATGTATTTGCACTCATGATTGTGTCTACTTTCATTCAGTTTGATGTGTGGTTTTGTTTCTTGTTCACATAAATATTTATGTATTGTTATCTTTGCTTTAAAGTTCATGTTTTGTGATTTGTACATCTGTGGGTAAAAATAACGTTGAATTAAAGGCCATCTCTCTTCTTTAATACATGTTTGAAGGAAATATTCCTGAGATCCAACAATTTTGTGTCTTTTTATGATTTTCAGCTGAAATAACTTTAACAGATGGGTATTAAAGTGAAAACGGGATTTTCTGATAATGCTGGCACCATTTATTTTATTATTTTAATCTTCAACGCTAAAAAAATTATGTTTTTTTTATTTTAAGACCAGCACCCGTTCCTCCTCCCCCGGAGCTTCAGAACTAAAACCTAAAATCCTGTGTCGTCTTCCCGGCTCTGAGCTCAGCTGTGACTCGCAGAAAGCTGCTCCAGAACCCTTCTCATGTAATCAGGAAGTCCGAACCACTCGGGCAGGTGGTGGAAGCAATTTTTAAAAACATTTAATGCATTAAAAAAAGTTTTGTTTTTAATCGCTTCAGCTATTTTTTTTAAACAGTTTTTGTATAAAAACTAATTATTAGTTTATTTTAAATCGCTTCCACCGTCCGTCCCAGACTCGTCCCGGTAGGGCTGGGCGATATGGAAAAAATCATATATCACGATATGGACTTTTTTATATCACGATAACGATATATATCACGATATATACAACACGATGTGTGTGTGTGTGTGTGTGTGTGTGTGTGGGTGGGTGGGGGGTGTGTGTGAAATTGTCCCTGTTGGGGGACTCCTGGAACTCCGGACTTGGGGCCCCTGTGTGTCTGTGGCTCCGGTCCTCCCTGTGTTACTGTCGTGTCCTGTGGGGGCGGATCTGTGGGTCCCCACATCCACTAATAAACATTCTTAAAGCAGCATTGACATCATGTTTCTGCTTTGCATAAACTGTTACAAGATATATATATATATATATATATATATATATATATATAAACATTAAACTATGTTTGTTTTTGCAAAAACAATGTTTAATTAATGAAAATTCCTCTCAAAAAGAGTTTAAACTGCGCGCTGTTTTTTGTCACGGTAAATCCGGATATTTCCACATACAGTACGTCATCAGTAACCATGTTTCCATCAAGGTTTCCTGATGCGCATTTTGAAGTATCGCATCAGAAAAGGTGAATGGAAACGGCACGATTCGAATTAACTTCCTCTAATTCGCAAAAAAGTTGATACGCTCGCTTGAGGTGGTTTTTCGAAACAGAGCTGATGCGCAAAACGAGAGATGGAAACAGATTTGCCGACTCAGTTCTGACGTAGCGAACATTCACGTCATGTGACTGATCAGCTGTTTCCGCTGTAACATCGCTAAAACTAGTTGGCATGACAGAATAAATACAACTTGCCCGATAGCAACACATTCCTGAAATATTCTCTCCATTTTGCCGAGATGTGTGGTTCGGTTCCTGTTTTCAACCGCTACTTCCTGTTTACTGTAGACATGCGTAACGCTGACGTCTGACGTAATGCCGCTTTGCGTGGCCTGGTGGATTCGCTTCAAGCCAGTTGATGGAAACACTTTTGATTCGCATTAATTTTTATTTACATTTTTGCGAATTTTCAAAAATTTGCTCAAAATTCGAATTGAAAATAGATGGAAACACGGCTAGTGACGTAGCGTCCAGATTCCTGCTCGAACGCGCATTGAAAAACAATGGTGGAGAATACAGACGCATCAGACGAATTTAGCAATTTAAAAGTTGATATTTTAGCGATTTGTCTTCAGTTCGTGAAGCAGAAGTTATTTCAAGTGATCAACAAGAAACAGCAGGTTTTAATTTTGTTTCTGCTGCCACTGTTTTTAGAGCTTTTACGTTCAGGATGTGAGCAGGTGTCTGAGTTTTGCAGCTGCAACTTTTTGAGGGTGAAGGGATTCTTCCACAGCTAACTCTTTTACAGAGCACTGAAATGGTAATACATTAATTAATTTATCTAATAATCATTCAACATTAATTTACAGTCTAAAAACACGAGTCCTTTTTAAATTATCCGTTTTATTCAACAAGTTTATTCAAACATACGTTCTGAAAAACACCATTCATATTTCCACTGTTGTACTTTGCATGTTTACATGCACTGAATGTTCACTATATATATATATAATATATATATATATATGAATAAATATAAATATATATATATATAAACAGTAGTTTATACGTCAATCATTACATTTAAAAAGAAATTTTTATCAAATACTGTCAAAATAACATATATTGATGTCATAGCTGATCATCAGGGTGTGTGTATGTTTTGTGATCAGGCAGTCATATATTAACATTTATGTAAATGTATATATATATATATATGTATATATATATATATATATATATATATATATATATATATATATATATATATATATATTAATGGTGGGATAGTTAACGCGTTAACTCATGAGATTAATGTAAAATGATTAATCAGTTAATATTATAAAAATGAAGATTAATCCCGCTTTCAGTCTAGTGGGGGCAGTAATGCGCTTAAAGTCGTTTGCCAACCGCCAGCAGAAGAAGAGAGCAGCTCGCCTCCTGCGTAACTGATATGCGCATGCGCAAATGAGCTCACGTACGTCACTTCTGGAAAGACTCGGCTTGGAAAACAAACGTGATTTAAAAGATGAACGTGGATAGTCCAAAAAGTGTGGTTGGTGGCAAATTTACTTTAAAAAAAAAACCCGATGGGAGCGTGGATAAAACCAAGGTGGTATGTACCTATTGCAGCGATGAATTTTCTTTTCACCGAAGCACAACCAGCCTAAAATACCATCTTCGGGCGAAGCATGTTTTCGCCGACGTTAGCAAGAATGCTACTTCCGTTAGCAAGAATGCTAGTTCGGAGGATCCAACTACATCAAAGTGTGCTCGGCAGACAACGATGGCGGAGTTTAGCCGTCCAAAAGTGAACAAAACGACAGCAGAGAAAGCAAGTTATGCTACCGCTAAATGGATAGCCCAAGACTGTAGACCACTTAACATAGTTGAAGACCGGGGGCTTCTTAATATGCTTCGCGTCTACACAGGAGACCCGACAGTAACGTTGCCTTCCCGGAGGACTATTGTTAAAATAATACATGAACTGTATGACACCACGAAGACTTCTAAAGCACTGCAGCTGGAGAATGCTGAATATATTGCTCTAACTGGAGACCACTGGACCTCCGTGAGTAATAACAATTACCTCGGTGTTACCGCACACCTAATAGATAAGGAATGGCAGCTACACTCTTTTAGTTTGGGCGTTTTAAAAACAGAACATTTTACATTACATTTTAATAATGAATCTAACACAAATGATAATAGATTAATCCTACTATATAGACATGTTCACGGGCTATAATAAAAAATGTAATATCAGTTGCATGATTATTATTAATACTATTAACAATAATCATGCAACTGATACTATTAAATGAATACTAATAATTTAATAGTATTCAGTAATTTAACTGTGGTGTGTTCTTGTATGTCTGCTCTGCAGGTACGTCACACAGCTCCTAGGTGGGGAAAAGTATGTATCTTGCTCTGCTGTGCTACCTGCGCTCTGCCATCTTCTGCATACAATGGAGGTGTCAGATGTTGATCCAGCTTATGTAGTCCGCTTCAAGACTGCATTTACAAACGATCTCAACAAAACGAAAGCAGAACTTGAATCTGGACTGGTTAAAGGTATGTTGTTTTATTACTTGTTTTATTGACATTTAACTCTGTTGCACCTTGTGCACAAGTGGACTTTAGGTTAATTTGAAATGCTGAAAAAAAATGTTAAGCTCTGTCATTTGAAAATGTGAAGAAGTTAGTTTGCCTAAGTGACTGGTTGAAGGTGGGGTACGTTATGATAAAGTGATTGTAAATATGTTTTGTTTTGTTTGAAACAACATTACTACTTCTTTAAACCTTGCAAAAAACTGGTGAAATGATGAATGAAAAAACTGGTTTGACACAATAAAACGTTTTCTTCCACATTTTATTGAAAACCGTCATATTTACATTTCAAGCATACAAAGTTACCGGTAAGCATTGAGATTAATCTGATTAATCTGATTAATCACATTCTCCAGAGTGTGATTAATCAGATTAAAAATTTTAATCTTCTCCCAGCACTAATATATATATATATATATATATATATATATATATATATATATATATATATATATATATATATATATATATATATATATATATATATATATATATATATATACAGGTAGTCCCCGATTTACGAGCGAGATCCGTTACAACGAGGCGCTCGTAAACCGGAAATCTCGTAATTTGGAACGGCCGCCATGTCTCTCGTAAGTCCGGAATTTCGCTCGTAAATTGGAACGGTTTCGCTAGCGCGACTACAAACACTCGTTTTTCATCAAAAAACTGCTTATGAGTGCATAAAAATGATCGGAAACGTGTGTCCACATGTTTAGCTAACGAACTGTGGTGAAAAAACACATGAAAACTCAGTATTTTTTGCGTTTTTTCCAAAAATTCGCCAGCTCGTAAGTCTGGAACCTCGTAGATCAGAGCGCTCGTAAATCGGGGACTACCTGTATATATATATATATATATATATATATATATATATATATATATATATATATATATAACAAAGCCCCGTTCATCTGTTTAAGGTGTTGGATGATGTGATCAAAACTCCCTACACGTCACCTTGTTCAACTCTTCTTGCCCATGGAGAACAAAAGCATCGCAGGAATGAATCCTTTTTAAATTATCTGTTTATTTTATATGTATCTAACATACGTTCTGAAAAACATCATTCATATTTCAAATGAAACATAAGACATAAGAACCTCTTCATTTTGTCACCGAGATAATACATGTTGTTCTTAACATTTACATCCTAAAGTTAATTAACAAATAATCCTTCTTGCTCTGACACTGTCATGAATAATTATCAGTTTTATGACCTGTATCACAAACTTAGAGCATTTTAAAACAAAGCCACGTTTTTCTGTTTTATTTATATATATATATATATATATATATATATATATATATATATATATATATATATATATATATATATATACAGGTAACCCCCCACTTACGACTCCATCGACCTACGAACAACGGGACCTACGAACGTATCATATTTAATAAAAATATGAAATTACTGTATTAAAAAAATATATATATTTTTTTTTTTGTGTGTTTAAATGTTCTTAATTTCATGTGTACATCACTTTGTTGCAGCTGTGGTTGTTTTAAAGGCTTTATAAATAATAATTATGATAAAAAAGATCATTTCTGATCATTTTTGAGCAATCTTGGGCAACAGGAAGTAGGTCTTCAGTTTACACGGTCACAAATTAATGTAGAACACCGGACGCCATTTTAGGTTCAGTCACTGGGGTCTCCGGTCACAAATTAATGTAGAACACCGGACGCCATTTTAGGTTAGCTGCCGGGAGCCAGCCGAAGACTGGTGACCAGGATGGCTTCATATGGATTAATTACGAGCTGTAAACGTCTCTGTGAACTTTGTGGATGTCTCAGGCAGCAGCGGATTTATCGCTGATCGTGCCAGGCCGCCGCGCGAACACCTCCGGCCAGGCTCTGGCCTGGCTAGCTCCAGAAGCTAACACGGGAGCTAACACGGTAGCCGGCCGAAGACTGGTGACCAGGATGGCTTCATATGGATTAATTACGAGCTGGAAACGTCTCTGTGAACTTTGTGGATGTCTCAGGCAGCAGCAGCAGCTGCAGATTGATCGCGCCGCCGCTCCAACACCAGCTCATGGCTTGGCTAGCAGAAGCTAGCCAGCTAGCTAACACAGGTCTGGAGCAGCTGCGGTGGTTCACTGGCCGGCCGCCGCGCTGCTCGGCCCGACAACAATCAACGCATGGCAACCTAAGATGTCGGCTTTGACCATCTCAAAGTAAGAAAATATATTTTTATTTATTCTGTAAATGTGAATAGCAATGTTTAACATTACAGTACACTACTGTACATGCTTAAATGTGTGCGCGCGCTCCGTTAGCATGATAAATAAAGGTTGAATGAATGAATGAATGAATAATTTAAAAAAAAAAAAATTTTCACCCCCTACCTACGGCAGAATCGAGCTGCGAACCGTTCTTAGGTCCCGAACTCGTTCGTAACACGGGGGTTCCCTGTATATATATATATATATATATATATATATATATATATATATATATATATATATATATATATATATATATATATATATATACAAGCCCAAAACCAGAAAAGTTGGCACGTTGTGGAAATCGCAAATAAAAACAGAATACAATGACTTGCAAATCTTTTTCAACCTATATTCAATTGAACACACTGCAAAGACCACATACTTAACGTTCGAACTGGTAAACTTTGTTATTTTTTGCAATTATTAGCTCATTTGGAATTTGATGCCTGCAACATGTTTCAAAAAAGCTGGCACAAGTGACAAAGAAGACAGAGAAATTTGAGGAATGCTCATCAAACACTTATTTGGAATATCCCACAGGTGAACATGCAAATTGGGAACAGGTGGGTGCCATGATTGGGTATAAAAGCAGCTTCCTTGACATGCTCAGTCATCCACATAGAAGGATGGGGCGAGGGTCACCACTCTGTGAACAAATGCGTGGGCAAATTGTCGAACAGTTCAAGAACAACTTTTCTCAACGAGCTATTGCAAGGAATTTAGGAATTTCACCATCTACGGTCCGTAATATCATCAAAAGGTTCAGAGAATCTGGAGAAATCACTACACGTAAGGGGCAAGGCCGAAAACCAACATTGAATGCCCGTGACCTTCGATCCCTCAGGCGGTACTGCATCAAAAACCGACATCAGTGTGTAAAAGATATCACCACATGGGCTCAGGAATACTTCAGAAAACCACTGTCAGTAACTACAGTTCGTCGCTACATCTGTAAGTGCAAGTTAAAGCTCTACTATGCAAAGCAAAAGCCATTCATCAACAAGATCCAGAAACGCCGCCGGCTTTGCTGGGCCCGAGCACATCTGAGATGGACTGATGCAAAGTGGAAAAGTGTTCTGTGGTCTGATGAGTCCACATTTCAAATTGTCTTTGGAAACTGTGGACGTCGTGTCTTACGGACCAAAGAGGAAAAGAACCATCAGGACTGTTATAGGCGCAAAGTTCAAAAGCCAGCATCTGTGATGGTATGGGGGTGCATTAGTGCCCAAGGCATGGGTAACTTACACATCTGTGAAGGCACCATTAATGCTGAAAGGTACATACAGGTTTTGGAGCAACATATGCTGCCATCCAAGCGACGTCTTTTTCATGGACGCCCCAGCTTATTTCAGCAAGACAATGCCAAGCCACATTCTGCACGTGTTACAACAGCGTGGCTTCGTAGCAAAAGAGTGCGGGTCCTCCCCTGGCCTGCCTGCAGTCCAGACCTGTCCCCCATTGAAAATGTGTGGCGCATTATGAAACGTAAAATACGACAACGGAGACCCCGGACTGTTGAACAACTTAAGCTGTACATCAAGCAAGAATGGGGAAGAATTCCACCTGAAAAGCTTCAAAAATTGGTCTCCTCAGTTCCCAAACGTTTACTGAGTGTTGTTAAAAGGAAAGGCGATGTAACACAGTGGTAAATATGTCCCTGTGCCAACTTTTTTGCAATGTGTTGCTGCCATTGAATTCTAAGTTAATGGTTATTTGCAAAACAAAATAAAGTTTCTCCGTTCGAACATTAAATATATTGTCTTTGCATTCTATTCAGTTGAATATGGGTTGAAAAAGATTTGCAAGTCATTGTATTCTGTTTTTATTTGCGATTTGCACAACGTGCCAACTTTTCTGGTTTTGGGCTTGTATATATACATATATATATACATATATATATATATACATATATATATATACATATATATATATATATATATATATATATATATATATATATATATATACAGGTAACCCCCGACCTACGACCCCATCGACCTGCGAACCACGGGACCTACGAACATATCATATTTAATAAAAATATGAATTAAAAAAAAAAAAAAATTTTTTTTTTTTGTGTTTAAATGTTCTTAATTTCATGTGTACATCACTTTGTTGCAGCTCTGGTTGTTTTAAAGGCTTTATAAATAATAATTATGATAAAAAAGATCATTTCTGATCATTTTTGAGCAATCTTGGGAAACAGGAAGTAGGTCTTCAGTTTACACGGTCACAAATTAATGTAGAACACCGGACGGCGTTTTAGGTTCAGTCACTGGGGTCTCCGGTCACAAATTCATGTAGAACACCGGACGCCATCTTAGGTTAGCTGCCGGGAGTCGGCCCGAAGACTGGTGACCAGGATGGCTTCATATGGATTAATTACGAGCTGGAAACGTCTCTGTGAACTTTGTGGATGTCTAAGGCAGCAGCGGATTTATCGCAGATCGTGCCAGGCCGCCGCGGGAACACCTCCGGCCGGCCTGGCTACACCTCCGGCCTGGCTCTGGCCTGGCTAGCTCCAGAAGCTAACACGGGAGCTAACACGGTAGCCGGCCGAAGACTGGTGACCAGGATGGCTTCATATGGATTAATTACGAGCTGGAAACGTCTCTGTGAACTTTGTGGATGTCTAAGGCAGCAGCAGAAGCTGCAGATTGATCGCGCCGCCGCTCCAACACCAGCTCATGGCTTGGCTAGCAGAAGCTAGCCAGCTAGCTAACACAGGTCTGGAGCGGCTGCGGTGGTTCACTGGCCGGCCGGCGGGGCTGCTAGGCCCGACAACAATCAACGCATGGCAACCTAAGATGTCGGCTTTGACCATCTCAAAGTAAGAAAATATATTTTTATTTATTCTGTAAATGTGAATAGCAATGTTTAACATTACAGTACACTACTTTACATGCTTAAATGTGTGCGCGCGCTCCGTTAGCATGATAAATAAAGGTTGAATGAATGAATGAATGAATAATTTTTTTTTTTAATATAATTTTCACCCCCTACCTACGAACGGATCGAGCTGCGAACGGTTCTTAGGTCCCAAACTCGTTCGTAGGTCGGGGGTTCCCTGTATATATATACATATATATATACATATATACATATATATATATATATATATATACATATATATATATATATATATATATATACATATATATATATATATATATATATATATATATATATATATAGATATCAGATTGAGTTTAACATAAAATAAATAGTTTCATGTTTAAATACAAGTTAATAAATCTTCCTTGCCACCTTGTTTAGGACACGGAGCCAATCTCAGCTGCTTTTGGGTTAAGGCAGGGGACCCAACAGATCTCCAGTCCATCACAGACACACCTAGGAAAGATCTCCAGTCCATCACAGAGACACCCCGGACAACAGATCTCCAGTCCATCACAGAGTCACCCCGGACAACAGGTCTCTAGTCCATCACATTGACACACCGGACAACAGGTCTCCAGTCCATCACAGAGACACCCCGGACAACAGATCTCCAGTCCATCACAGAGACACCCAGGACAGATCTCCAGTCCATCACAGAGACACCCCGGACAACAGATCTCCAGTCCATCACAGACACACCCAGGACAGGTCTCCAGTCCATCACAGAGACACCCCGGACAACAGATCTCCAGTCCATCACAGAGACACCTCGGACAACAGATCTCCAGTACATCACAGACACACCCAGGACAGATCTCCAGTCCATCACAGAGACACCCCGGACAACAGATCTCCAGTCCATCACAGACACACCCAGGACAGATCTCCAGTCCATCACAGAGACACCCCGGAAAACAGATCTCCAGTCCATCACAGTGTAGTGGGACAGCACTCTCATGTCAATTACTGGATGTGGGCCTCTTCACATCTCTCTGAAACTCTGAGTGTTACTTTTCTTGAGCTCTCAAGGAGACAAGTGGACACTATTTTTGTTACAATAATTTTGAATTAATGGACACCAATCAATCAGAAATAACTTTCTCTTTAATGTGTGTTAATTCAGAATTGATCAACAGTATACTTTTGTCATTTAATGATGATCTGTTACTTGCATGAGTTTGACCCTTCTGCTGGTTTATTTCTGCAGAACAAGCAGGCTTTGAATCTAAGGCACAAGTTCAGGGTAAAGCTGTTCACTTCCTTCTCTGTTTTGTCTATCAAGCTAGACATAACTTTCACTTCACGGGCCAGTCCATCTGGCCGCTTATGTAAACAGTTTTCCTGTTGTCCGTCAGATACTTTCTGCCTATGGGAACAAAAAATCCATCGTTTATTTTGTTAAACCAGCCAATATCCATTCGGGAGGTGGGCAGACTCCGCCTTCCAT
>JBBPBX010054842.1:4505-15272 GCA_038048925.1 Garcialebias charrua | reverse complement strand
AAAGTCAAAGTCAAAGTCAACTTTATTGTCAGAACTGCAATATGTACAGGACATACACAGGACCGAAATTGCGTTTCTCTCAGTCCCTCGGTGCAACAGTAACCATCTAAACACTAAACACTAAAACATTTAATAAACATAAGCATAAAATAGTAAAAGTGTAACACTGTCCTGAGTTTTTTCATAATAGTATAAAAGTATGAAAATTTACACCAACACTGAAACACCAAACACCCCTAAAACACCAAACACCCAATGAACATAAGCATAAAATGAAATAATAAAAGTGTAATACTGTCCTGAGTTTTTGCATAGTAGTATAAAAAGTATAAAAAGTATATCTATAAAATAAACTGAAGGTTCTAGCATTGACATTTGCAAAGAGTGGCACAGCAGCATATAAGTTAATGTACACAGTATATGTATGAGGTATTTGATGTTGGTATATAGGCAAAGTGGCATATGCAGTGAGGCACATAAGGCACATTTGGCATCCTTAGATAAGGCTAGTCAGAGAATGCTGTATATGTATCTGCAGTAGTGTAGATAAAAGTAGTGTAAATGTAAACAGTAGTAATAAATGTAAAGCAGTAGTAATAAATGTAAACCGTATTAATAAATGTAAACAGTGAATGTAAACAGTAGTATGACTATAGGCAGTAATGTAATACAAACATTAGTGCAAATATGAGAAGTAGTGCAAACTGAATGAGCACAAGTGAATAACCCGTTTGATGACACAGAGTCCAGTGTTAAAAACTTTGTGTTGAGTGGTAATGTGTGAGAAAGTTTTTTGTGTTAAGGCAGTTCAAATGGGAGGGGAGGCAGAGCAGGCAGAGTGTTTAGCATTCTGACTGCCTGATGAACAGAGCTGTCTCTCAGTCTACTGGTACGAGCCTGGAGACTCCTCAGTCTCCTCCCTGATGGCAGCAGTCTAAAGCGGCTGTGTAGTGGGTGTGTGGGATCACCTGCCATGCAGAGGGCTTTCCGAGTGAGGCGGTTGCTGTGTAAGTCCTGCAGTGAGGGCAAGGAGGTGCCGACGATCTTCTCAGCTGCTCTCACGATGCGCTGGAGGCTCTTGCGGCAGGATGCAGTACATGCACTGCATCTCATTACATGCTCTCATTACACATCAATGCTTACACGGAACTTCACCAGATTATCTAAAGGACATTCTTGTTCCATATTCATCCATCCGGTCTCTACTACGGCCACAGAACAGTACAGTAATCTCCTTCACATTCCGAGAACCAAATTAAGGACCATGGGAGACTGGGCTTTCAGTGTGGCTGCCCCCCGCCTATGGAACTCTCTTCCTGACTGCCTGAGAGCTCCACAGTCACTGGTTGACTTTAAAAGCGGCTTGAAGACCTTTCTTTTTAAGCGAGCCTACTCTGCCTCCTCATGATTCTATCTTTGATCTTAGTTGATACTATTATTGATTTTACTTGTTTTATCACTTGTTTTATTTGACCTTTAATTTTGTTGCACTTTGTAGCACTTTGAGATTTTCATTAATGAAAAGTGCGTTTTAAATTAAATTCATTATTATTATTATTTTTTACAGATGCATCACACCGTGCTTCCGTGTTACATTTGTTGTGTGCTGAGTACAGATAAGTGTTGGCGCATTCACAACCTAGTTTGATGGTGAGTGGAGTGGTTCCTGCTGCCAACGTGTTTCTGTTAGTGTTCCTGTTTGTGCGGGAATGAGGAAAGAGCTTGGCCTGATCGATTTATTTCCACAATCAGCACTGCTGCTTTGCCAAGTTTTGAAATTACCTTAGGTTAGCAAGGGAAGTGTGTATGGCCTGGTTGATGGTGTCTCCTTCTTTTGTGTTATTGCAATGTCTAGCACAGACAGGTGAAGGGGTTCAACAAGTGTATGTGAGTTCACGGGTGTTTGTAGTGATTTTAATTTGGGAGCCACCCATCCAGGACCTAGGTAAGCCTTGCCAACTGTATTTTATAGTTTGTAATTTTTTAAAGCTACATACAGGTATTTCTCTGCTTTTATTTTGTTTTTAATAAATTATCACTAACTTGAAACGTTGTCTATTGCAAACGCACCTGTGTGTTAGTTGATTTCCTGGGTCAAAGTCCCAGGTGGCGCTGTTGGTAACAAATCTAATATAGTGTAATTTAAAGCACCGATTGTCACACTTGGCGTTGTTGGTAGGGAAGTTTTGCAATTTTAAGCAGAGACGGGTGTTTCAAGTATTTAAAAAATTTTTTTTAAAGAATTTGGGGGGGGGGGTTAATTGTTTCGCTTGTTTTTTTATTTTTTTTTAGGTAAAGCAGCAGCTGGTTAACTTTTGGAATTTTAACAAGTTGGTAAAATTTTGTTTTTCTTCAGTTTTTGAGTCCTGTATAAAAACTTTACTTTATGGGCCAGGGCTCAGTTATGGAGGCAGACATATAGAAGCTCGAAAACTTAATTGTTCAGTTGAGAGCTGAAAATGAGAAGCTACGCCAAGAACAGGTGACAGCTGGACCTGCTACACAATCTACCACAGGGTCACCATCTGGTGCAAGGCCCTCTGTAATGGAGAGGTTTTTCTTTGTGCCGTGTGATAGAAAGTGTCCCATGTTTAGAGGGAAGGGAGGGATTAGATTAACTGAGGAGTACAGGACTGCATGAGGCTATGCCATTTATCCACACCTGATCAGGCCTTCTTTTTATTTGATCATTTGAAAGGGGAGGCACATGATGTAATTAAGTTTTGGCATACTGCAGAGCGTGAAGATCCTGCCAAAATTATAGCTATTTTAAAAGAACTGTATGGTTGTTATGAATCATATGTGGCACTCCAGAAAGCATTTTTCTCTCGCCGTCAGCGGGATGGTGAAACCCTACAGGAATTTTCATTGGCTCTAATGAGTCTGATGGAAGCTGTCAAATCCTGTGCTCCTAGCGATTTTCAAAATACAGAAACACTGTTGCATGACCAATTTGTTGAGCACGTGTTGGATGGGGCTCTTCATTGCGAGTTAAAGCGGTTCGTGCGTGGGAAGCCAACAGCCACCTTGCTTGAGGTTAGAGCAGAGGCATTTTGCTGTGAGCGTGAGATGTGGCCAAGTAGTGTACCTGGTGTAAGGTCTTCTGTCACTTCCGCATTTGCATCTCAATATGGGGTGCAGAGCTGTTCTCAAGGGGCTATTGGTTCACACCAACCTTCTGAACTAAGCCAACTGAGGAATATGTTGCAGCAGCAGCAGCAGTCACAGCTTGACCAACTTACCCAGAGTGTAGCTAGGTTGCAGTAACTCAACAAGCAGAATCGTTCCCGTGACTCGATCATCTGTATGCGCTGCCAGAAAGCCAGCCATTATGTCAGGGATTGTGATGGGGTTCGAGTTCAGGTACATGCTCCTGCTAAGTCATCACCTCAGCTGTTGGAAAACTATATCCCACTGAGTCGCTGAGACATGATTCGGATAGGGTAGTTGTCGGCTCCAGAGGAGGTGTTTTTCAGGAAGGTTCTAAGCTTGTATTGTCTTGTCCACATTTAAATGTGAGCACGGGAAGGGTCAAAGACCCTTGTTTGGTAGATGCTGGTTATATGGTGTCTACAGTTACAGATAGTTTTTTTACCCAACATTTTGAGCTGTAGGGTTGGGAGAAACTGCACTCCTGTCACTAGCTTCAGCTCAGAGCTGCCAATGGCCTTGCTATTCCCTACATTGGTTATCTAGAGTTAGATATTGAACTCCAGTGGCGTAGCCAGGATTTTATGAGGGGCGGTTCGTTTGAAGAAAAAATTGACCTCTGATTGGTTCATTGGCGGTGGTACACGTTACTTCAAACGTGTAAACAAGCTAATTAGCTAGCTAGTTAAAACAATGCTGTGTGAGGTAAATCTTACCAAATAGGTGGTTTTTGTTAGTGGAGAAAGAGCAACACACTGAGAGGGGATGTGTGTCCAGTCTTCTATTCAGAACTCATCCCAGAGACACGGTACTCCGAGTCCCACCCGAACATACACAGAAAAAAAATACCACCGAAGAAGAACGAATGACGTCATCCTCTTAAAGGCACAGTACCACTCCTTAACATAAATGCAAACTAACCCCACAACAAATAATATAACTTCAATTGCAAAAATAAATAATCTTTTTACTTTGCTTTGTGGTTAGACATTGTTTTTTTATGAATGAAATTAATAAATTGAAAAATACAACAATACAATTCACATGTACACAAAAACAATTGACCAGGGGTCTGCAACCTGCAGCTCAGGGTCCCTCTGCAGCAGCTCTTTCAAGCTTTGACCAAAACTGAATTTTATTGGTTCTTATAACTGGAAGGGTTAGTTTTAGCAGTTTTCCTACATTACAAGGAGTTAACATACTTTCACTTTATGCTTTATTTCTTTTAAGTAGGATACTTAATTTTTCTAGTAAAAAAAAAAAAATCACATAGGCCTGCATTGTTTGTTTTAGTTTTTAGAAACTGGGCAAAACTATATTAATTTTTCCTTCTTTACAAGAATCTTGTCTTTTATTTTATCTTAAAATGTAAAAATATCAGTAAATGTTAAAAAATCATTAGACATTTTTAGTTTTATAAATCATTCCTGCTGGCCAGAAAAATGTCCTCTAACAAACTTAAAGTGGTCCGTGAGCCACCAGTTGAGAATCCCAGTTGCAGCAGGTGTTGTGGCTCCGGACACGTTTAATTTAGTGAATAAAGGAGCAGAAATGGCTCTTTGTATCGAAAAGGTTGCAGACCCCTAGAGTAACATTAAAATTTCTCAAGACAAATGTAGTTTTGCAAAACCTTTATTTACATTGCATAAGACAGTTCTGTCCAACATCTTATGTCTCTGGATAGACAAGTGAGTCCAGCTCCATCCTCCTCGAGTGTTTGTTTGCAAACACATCAACAACGCTCTCAAGGTCAATGTGTTTGCTGTAGTGAATGTGAAGTAGTGCCAGTGAGAGACGCTCCTTCGTCATTGATGCCCGCATGTAGCTGTTCAAGCGACGAAGGGCACTGCGCTCACATTCGCAGGTCACAGGCAGTGTGTAGGCCAGTTGAAGTAGGACGTGCAAGTTGGGGTAAAGGTCTCGGTCACACTCTTTAATGGAACCTGCAGGGGTGTTCGGCCTCTGTGACCCAGGCACTCTGCCGTACCTAGCAGAACAATTATTAAAACAAAATGTTCTGTATAGTAATGTTGTAACATTCAATTTCTAAAATGGGCTTCTCAGGTGCTTAACTTCAAAATAACTTACTTCAGGGGCAGCCATCTTCATCATTCGAAGCACTGGTACACACCAAACTTGCACGGTCTTCATCTAAGATATGACACGTGAATAAGAGATTTTAGAATATTTTTTAGACACTTTTAGCATTTAAATAATCATATCAAAAGATTTAATATTTAGCTAAAAGAATTTACAGAAATACATTCTAAATAAGAAAACATTTGTTCCTGAAATCATTCTAAGACATATTATTGACAAAATCTATTTTACAAGAAGATCTGTTTTATTTATTTATTTTACCTGGAACTCTGTTTCTTTGAAACAAAGTTGTACATTGAAGCGCTGCTCTTTTCCTCTCTGTCCTTCTGCTTGCACCTACCCATGTTGGTATCCAGCACAGAAACCTGAAAAACAGTTTAACATAATATTAAGTATGTAGTAAACAATTTAGTAAGATCTGCTAAGACATTTTGGGTTTCTATTTGAAAACGTTTTTTTTACTTGTCTTACGTACAAAAACAGTTTTTCTGAATGTTTGTTCTTTTGAAAATTTATCCAAACATTTATTTTTCACCAAATAGGCTATATTACAGTATATTCAACACTGCTAAGTTATTGTTTGTATCCTGTCCAAACTAGGCCTGAGGCCTGTAGCTTTTGTTTAGAAAAACATGGACGCTCAGTTTCAGGCTTCCTGTGAGTAACTATCTGTCCTATCACTGTAAACTTAGCTTTAGGGATAGAATGGGGCCGTACTGGTACTAATTTCAGATAAATTACTGTTCCCAACATGGCGGAAATAGCCAAAAACAAGGAAAAAAAACGTGGCGAAAATCGTTGCTACTTAGCTTAGCTTTAGCATGTTTTAGCATTATCCATATCTTATAAAAACGTGACCCACTTCTAAAGCCTCGGATATAGTTGACGCGTCGCATAGGGCGCGCGGCCAAAGTGACGCAATCGCGAAGTCCCCGCTCCCGCGCTTTGGCCAGCGCGTTGGTTTCGCGCGTGGTCGTGCACCTCCCAGATTTTGAAGCTCCGCAAGCCTAGCGCGCGCGCCAAATTGATTGACAGGTCGGGTAGGGACCTCCCCGACAGCCTTCACGCCAGAGCCTGCAGCTGTCTGCGCCGCTGTGGTCGTGGAAACGGCGTCGCGACGCATGGAGGAATGTTTTTTATGTGATTCAAATGTTTTAAATTCCCCGAGCGAGCGGAAAGCCATTTGTTTTTGTTGTGTGATTTCAAACAGTTCTTCTTCTACGGTAGATTTCTTCTTCTACACCCTTTCTTGCAACATATGCACAGGTTTTAGAGGGTACTGCCACCTGCTGGTCAGTAAAAGAACAGCACTTTGCCATGCGTTGCCGTGCCACACTATAAACTCATGCACAGTGCGCGCGCAACACGCGCGCTCCAGCTTGCGGACCAAAGCGCGACTATATCCGAGGCTTAATCTCTCTAACATCAAACAGTACTACTTAAAATACACAAATGAACAGTTGAATCAAAAACCACAATGTAATTTTACCGTTTGAATCCACCGTGTTGCCTTCCAACTTCCAAGCCAGGACAGAGTGAACGTTGTCTTCCCCTCACAGTCTCGCGGGAGTTGTAGACGGGACTTCATAGGCAAAGTGGGCGGTTCGTTCGAACCGGGCGAACCCCCCCTGGCTACGCCCATGAACTCTGTGGTAAACTCGTTCACTAGTGTGGGGTACATAGTTGCCAAGTCCGCTTATTTCAAGCGGCATTGGGCTTGTTTTTCCCTGGAGTCGCTTTCAAATTTGATCAGCCGCTTGTGGCGTTTTTTTGGGCTTCTCGTGGACATTGAGTCGCTTATTTGTGCTTGTTTTTCAGTCGAGCAGTAATGCGAGTGGTAGGTAGTTTGTCACGCCCCCCTTCCACGTATGTTACGTCCAGAGCCATATAAAGTGATATATATGGCTCTGGTTACGTCAAGGCAGATGTTACGTTCAGGTGCAGTTGGCGCAAGCGACAGTCAGAGCCGGTAAAACCTTGGGTAAAACTATATACTGTAAGCGCGAGCAATTAATGATGAGTCAGCATGAGCAGCATATAGTGACACAACATATATATCTTGTATCATTCAACTATGTTAGTTTTTAGCAAACAAAATGATAAATTAATGAAAATTACTTTCAAAGTGAGTTTAAAATTAAAAACCGTGTTTCTTCACGGGACATCCGACTACACGCGAATGCAACATTGTTATTTATTCTTTGTCTATTCATTCATTCATTCATTCAACCTTTATTTAGTCAGGTAAATCTCATTGAGCCTCGAGGGCTCATTTACAAAAGCGACCTGCTACAAACTAAAGAATTTAGTGAAATGTCTAGACAAGACAACGCTAATATGAGCTCTAAGTGGGGTAAATATGGAAAAAAATATAATAAAGATTGGGAGAAAGAGCGTGCTCTTCAAGACTGGATCTGACCACGACCACAGATGGGAGAAAAATGCAAAATGTATTTTTATTTTTTAGACTGAATACGTTCTTTAATGTATAATTTTGCTTGTTATATGTAATGCCATAATAAATATGTTTATACTGTTTAAAACTGCCTTTTTTTACACAATGGGATGGGGTGCTTTTTTGGGGCTTTTTTTGAAAGAGCGAGTCGCTTGTTTGTGCTTGTTTTGAAGGAGCTGATCGCTTCTTTCGGTCTGGAGATCTGGCAACCCTGCCTGGGACTGGTAAGGGCTTTCCTCTGGAGTGACGAAAGCCCAGGTAGCTGGATTTTGGATACGAGTCAATGGATTTGACGCCAAGCGAGACCGCGTCGTCTAACAGCCCAACATCAGTCGCTGAGCTAACCAGATTTCCTCGTGGTAATCAGCAGCCATCGAGCAATGCTTCAGCAGGTAAATTCATGTTCTTGATAATGTTTGCTCATGTTGTTTGGTTACAACCAACTGAGTTTTTATTTTTCCTGAGAGGAGAAGCTACCCTTCCACCAGAGGGACCAGTTCCGAATAAGAGCACTCGAGCAAGAGAACCAAGAGAGAGATGTTTGAGCAACTATTCATTTAAAATTCTCCTCAGTTCTTTTTTCCAATTCATTCAATGTTTTAAGCAAAGGAGTGACAGCCTGAACAAGCCAGATGAACAACATGGCATCATGCAGCTTCATTTAGCTCAGATAGCTTTATTACATAACAGAAATATTGTTTATTATTGTTACTGTTATTATTTAGCACATTTTGTATGTTATAGTCCTGCGTCACACGTGAAATATCTGCCTGCCTCGACAGGCTCATTAGTGATTTCGAATTCGATGCGACTGCCGTCTCTTCCCAACACATGTCGGTCACAGCATATTCTGGCGTAGATTAACTGAGACCCAAAATATATTCCAGTCGTAGCACAGAAAGCAATATGTGAACTCCACTGCCATTGTTGTTGATAGAAAAATGCCATTGGTCCGCGCATGCTTGAAATATATGCCTGTAGTACGCATGTGCTTTTCACACTTTTCGGGGTACAGCTTGACTCGACTTGACTCAGCCTGGTTCCAAGCCTTTTCCATTTGTAATGGTATGTAGAACCGGTCCCTTTTTTCAGATCCCTTGGCTCTGTGGTTCCAACTGGGCAGAGCAGGTACCAAAACGTGACATCAGAACACTGTCGGTCACTAGCTGTGTTTCCATCCATTTTCATTTCGATTTTTGAGCTAATTTTTGAAATCTCGCAAATATGTAAATACAAATTAATGCGAAGCAGAAGTGTTTCCATCTGCTGGCTTGAAGCGCATCTACCAAGCCACGCACAGCGTCATTACGTCAGACGTCAGCGTCATTACGTCAGACGTCAGCACTGCGCATGTCTACAGTAAACAGGAAGTAGCGGTTGAAAACAGAACCTGGCCACACATCTCGTCAAAATGGAGAGAATATTTCAGGTACGTGTTGCTATCGGTCGAGTTGTATTTATTCTGTCATGCCAACTAGTTTTAGCGATGTTACATGTTGTCCGGAGCGGAAACAGCTGATCAGTCACGTGACGTGAATGTCGCTTCGGCAGCACGAGTCGGCAAATGTGTTTCCATCTGTCGTGTTGCGCATCTGCTCATTTCCGAACATCCCAAAAACCACCTCAAGCGAGCGTATAAACTTTTTGGCGAAGTTGAGGAAGTAACCTCGCATTTTGCCGTTTCCATTAAGCTTTTCTGCTGCGATACTTCAAAATGCGCACCTAGAAACCTTGATGGAAACACGGCTACTGATTGGTTGGGGCGGAGTCACTGGATCTTTCAGAAACTTTTCAAAACACCGATCCACCATTTGGAATTTCTCGAAACTCGGAACAGCTGCTGGATCTATTTAAAAGATTAAAATAATAATAATGACAACCCCGTGGTCTAATGCTGACTCGGGGCTAAGGGTCCCGGCCTTGCATGCTCCGCGGGCTCCGAGCTCCACTGGTCACCACGGAGAATCATGCTGCTGAATCACAGAAGTCCAATGCCCGGACCTCGGGCTTGCGTGCTCATGAGGACGAACCCCGATCCCGGCATATGGGTCTGGCGCACGGATGGTGGAAACGATTTAAAAAACCATTTTATGTAAAAAAAATTATCAGAGAAAATTTAAAAAAATAATAAACTATGCCAACTTTATTGTGAAATCCGGTTTTCTTTTTGATGTCTATTAAATCATCTGTTAAAGTTAACTCAGCTGAAAAAAAACATAAAAAGACAAAATTGTTGGATCTCTCAGGAATATTTCCCTCAAACATGTTTAAAGAAGAGATACAGCCTTTAACTTTATTCTAACCCAGATATGTAAAAATCAATCAATCAACTTTATTGCACATTTTAAAAACTACAGAGGTAACCAAAGTGCTGTACAGTAAGACAAAAGACAAGTTAATTAAGACAATAAAAACATACAAAGCACACACAAAGGAACATAAAAACATACACATACCAGTTTCACAGCAGGTGTGTTAAGATGCCATAAAATGTCAGATCATGTGTTAAAAGCCAAAGAATAAAAGTGTGTTTTTAAAAGAGATTTTAAAAGAGGAAGAGAGGAGGCCTGTCTGACACTCTAGGGTAAATAGTTCCACAACCTGGGAGCAACAATAGCAAAAGCTCTGTCACCTCTGAGCTTCAACCTAGATTTAGGGACTGTCAGCAACAACCGATCAGCAGATCTTAGGGTGACCAGGTAGCCAATGAAGGGACGCCAGGAGTGGCGTATGTAATATGCTCGTGCAGCAGAGTTCTGCACAAGCTGCAGACAGACGAGAGGTCTGGCTAATGCCTACATACAGTGCATAAATCACAAAACAAGAACTTTAAAGCAAAATTATTGGAAAAAAATCGCTGAACAAGAAACAAAATCACATTTGAACAACAAAAGTAGACACAGTGAGTACAAATACATTAAAGGATGAAGAAAACGTAATTTTTTTTTATTATAGGCGTTTTTGTAGAATCTGCTTTATCAGAGATTTAATGGCAAACAAAATTCATTAGGAGGATTTATTTTTTCTGTAATATAGGTCGTTTTGTCCAATTATTACCCAAA
>JBBPBX010054841.1:0-23312 GCA_038048925.1 Garcialebias charrua | reverse complement strand
AGTGTTGAAATGGTTACTGTTGCACTGAGGGACTGAGAGAAATGCAATTTCAATCCTGTGTATGTCCTGTACATATTGGAGTTCTGACAATAAAGTTGACTTTGACTTAACTGAATGTGTTTAAACATTGTATACATTTACAATTTCCCATTTGCTATTGCTCTGTTGACCTACTCTACTTACTTTTCTTTCGCATAGCATCATTTCCACACTTAAGTAAAAAATTGAAATTATAGGATATTTTCCATAGCAGTTATATTTTTATTTGTATACATTCAGAGTTACTATGTGTTAACCATTGATGTAGGCTATATAAATGAAGGCAATATGCCCACTTTCAGAAGTATGTAACAGAGGTACAAGTACAGTATTATGACATCTTGTCAGAGCTGTCAATGTACATGTATGACAAGTAGATAACAGAGTATTTCATATAAATATTGTCGTGTGTGTGTATATACATATAAAATACACACACACTAAATTATAGAAGGAAGCTTGTTTTTAATCAAAAAAACAAATCACAAGCTGAATGTGGAAATCCAAAATGGTAAGAAAAAGTGTAGGCCTAAATGTAAAATCAATGTACCGCTGTTATAAAAGATCACACATGGAGTCTTGTACTTTCAATTCAAATAAATTTATAGTTAAGTTTTGTAAATGGCTTGTTACAAATTTTTGCTGACATGCTAAAGGAAAACAATTTTGTTGGAATACAACATTTAAAATCAAATGGTCTCAAATAAATTGTCTCTTATGTTTTGTTGTACATTGTTTTTATTTCAGGTTTAAAAAGTCATAGCAACTTTGTAAAGATTGTAAATCATTCTTCTGTGTCAAAATTAAAACTGCCATGCCACTACAAATTTTTGGTTGAAAAATTCCTCATTGTAGATGTGTACTGGCAGCATGTCTTCCATATGATCACATTCACTAAGAAATATTTGTATTTTAATTTGAAATGGAGGACAACCAGAAAAGGTGATGCTCTGCATTACATACTTGCTGTTCACTGATAGTTTACTGAATATATTCACATAAGCATTGAATACTCAAACACACCAGCTTTTTCGTTATAGTAAATTTATTTACAAATGTATACATATATAAAGCAGAACTGACTTCTTCCAGTCTTATTTGCATTCAATTGGGAGTAGTCAAAAATATCCAAAAATTATATGTCAGGGTCACTGCTGCTTATGGCAAAAGCAATCTTTTGGAGTGAAGATATTTTCACATGTTCAATACAATGGCTTCAACACACACACATATGCTGCATTATTTTTATCTGCTCCATGAGTGAAAGAAAACAGTTTGACAATAAACAGTGTACTAAAGGAAATATCTAATTGAATATTAGATTCAGTATTGTATCTTATACTTTCTGATCATTTCAGCCTAAGGTTAAAACAGACAGAGTTGGTGTGTGTCTTATCATGTGTTCTTTCTTTAACCTAAACAAAATGATTTACGTTCTGACGTCTGCTGTAAAATGGTAAATGGACTGAACTTATACAGAGCTTTATCAAGTCCCTCCGGACCACAAAGCACTTTGCACTTACAGACATTCACAAAGGGTAACACCTCCACGGGTGTAACCAGGAAGAGATGTACATTATAAGGTCAATTCATTATTATAGTAGAAAGAAGTTGTCAGTGTTTGGCAGAGTCTCTGCTCAGAGCAGAGCAGCTTTGATTCAGCCCAAGATCTTACTGAGGCCTGTGCTGCTGAGTGCTGGATGAACCTGATTGGAGTCAGAAGATTGAAAATAAAGTTCAAAAGAAGAAATCCAGCTGATTCCAGTTTATTCGGACATACCATTTTGAACAACGCATTTTTCCTACAGTACACTGGAGGTTAAAATGAATGACGGCTCAGATAAATATTCAGGTTGCATAATATACAATACATTTACAAAGGAAAATCATGTCACAAAAATTTTATGACTTTTGTTTTTTAGATGATTCAAAGAAACATTAACCAGTTATGTCAGCATTATCTGCAGAACAAGGACATATTAATGGAAGTTATATAACTTGACTCTGAGAAAGCTTTTTCAGAACAGTGTTCAGTTCAGGAGGAATCATGACCAGTGGGGTTGAGAGGTCATGATAAAACAACTCTTCTTCATCAATGAAATAAAAAGCAGTGGTTGTCGATATAAAACTGAGTTTCAGTGATGTTCTGACCTTGTGTTACCACATTCAGCTTTAACAGCGTTGCCGCTGTCTGTACAGTTCATTATTGATGAACTATTCATTGACCTCTGGAGAGCTTTCTCAGCATGGACAGTCTCTGGCGAAGAAATGACAAGCCCACCATTTCAGCAGATGGTCCATTTATCTGTCTACATTGTCGAATAAAATTCTGGACCTCTAGACTATGTCATTGGTTTTAATAGGAATTATTAAAGATTGCATGTGTGTTTAGATATGATCAATTTTGATCCAATGAATGGTAATCTGCCATCATATTTGTGTCAGTGGATGATGCAGTCAACATGGGACTGCATTTCATCCTGCAACATCTAGACCACCCGGGGACTTATGCAAGAATCCTGTTTCTTGATTTTAGTTCAGCATTTAACACTATTGTCCCAGACATTCTCTCCACAAAACTCTCCCAGCTCACTGTTTCTCCTGCCATGTGTCAGTGGATCACCAGCTTCCTAACAGGTAGGACGCAGCAGGTGCAGTTGGGGAAAATCATGTCCTCCTCACAGTCCATCAGCATTGGTGCCCCTCAGGGTTGTGTGCTCTCTCCACTGCTCTTCTCTCTATACACCAATGACTGCACCTCTAATGACCCGTCTGTTAAACTCCTGAAGTTCGCAGATGACACTACAGTCATTGGACTTATCAGTGATGACAACGAGTCTGCGTACCGACAGGAGGTGGAACGACTGATGTCCTGGTGCAGCCTGAACAAACTGGAGCTGAACACACTGAAGACAGTAGAGATGAGAGTGGACTTCAGGAGACACCCCCCAGAACTGCTGCCCCTCAAAATCTTCAACAGCCCCGTGTCTACGGTAGAGTCCTTCAGGTTCCTGGGAACCACCATCTCACATGACCTGAAGTGGGAGCCCAACATCACCTCCATCCTCAAAAAGGCCCAGCAGAGACTGTACTTCCTACGCCAGTTGAGGAAGCTGGACCTGCCTCAGGAGCTGCTGATCCAGTTCTACACTGCAGTCATTGAGTCCATCCTGTGTACATCCATCACAGTCTGGTTTGGAGCAGCCACAAGGCAGGACAGGAACAGGCTGCAGCGAACAGTGAGGACAGCTGAGAAAGTCATTGGGGCTTCACTGCCCTCCATTCAGGACTTGTACCACGCAAGAACCAGGAAACGGGCTGGAAAAATCATCACAGACTCCACACACCCGGGTCACAACATGTTCCAACTTCTCCCGTCTGGCAGACGCTACAGATCTCTGTCCACTAAGACTGCCAGACACAAAAACAGTTTCTTCCCCCAGGCCATCACCATCATCAACAGCTGATCATCAGACATCCATCAGCGTGACCCCCAACCCATTCACAACCCCCATGTGATGTGAATCCTTATGTATTTTGTGTATTATTTGTACGTTTTTTTTTTTTTGTATAGTTTTTAGCATTTTTAGAGAGACACTTTCTAGAGAGACACGAACAGCCAGAAACAAATTCCTTGTGTGTGTCAACATACTTGGCCAATAAACCTGATTCTGATTCTGATATTCAAATGGTAAGAGTTTATTTAAAAACAGTTTCTGGCATAGCTAATTTTCCTCATAAGATCTGTACTGAAACGACATGAGAGGTGAATATCGACTGCTGATATCAGAATTTGGTAAAAGGGTTCTGTAATAGCCTACTGGAAAGTTATTTATAAATTTTCTCACCACATTCAAACCTGCCTGAGAACAACAGATCCTGATTTAAAAAAAAATATTTCATAAAGTAGAATGGTTCTATTTATGGTAGTGAAGAAATGTCTTGGGGTTGTTTACTATTGACTTTTAAAGACACTACACATTGTGTAGTCTTTTATTAGGTAAATAGTAATATAGTTTTTAGTGTGGTTATTTCTGATTGAATTGATGATTTCATGTAGGTAGATACATACCTGAACACATACAACACACAACTAATTGTTGATCATGATAACATTCAGCACTTTAATGACCAATTCATAACAGTAACTCTGACTTTCCTTCAACACTGAGAAGAAAACAATCAGTTGGATAATATGACCTTCTTTTCGAGTCTTACAAAAGAGTGTAATTTCAAACTTGAATTAAGTTTACCCTTGTTATGACATTTGCAAAAGAAATTTAAGATTGATACCAGGCTACTGTGTTTTGTGATCCAAGAAAGAAAGAGATCCAACATAGTACAGTATACAGCCTAGGCTACTGTATTTCATAAATAACATACCATGTCATTTATACCATGTCATTTATCAATTATATATTTGAATAATTTTCTGTCCATATGCCGATTTGTAAAGATCACTCATTTTTTCAACATTTTTTTAAATGAAATAACTAATAAGAAGTGCTTAATCCATAGAACAAAGCCTAAAAATTAATAAATCAGTAGT
Source organism: Garcialebias charrua (assembly GCA_038048925.1). Taxonomy (NCBI): domain Eukaryota; kingdom Metazoa; phylum Chordata; class Actinopteri; order Cyprinodontiformes; family Rivulidae; genus Garcialebias; species Garcialebias charrua. The sequence goes on along the minus strand of JBBPBX010054841.1, from coordinate 18,724 downwards.
CAGTTTCAATAATTATAAGTTTTCTTGTGTTGTTAGTGTATTTACTGATGGATTGTTCATTTCTGTGCGTTTTTTTAACTGTATTTTCTAAAAGGCTGGTATAGGAAATGGCGCCCCCTTTATTTCCGGAGTGCAATGGCGCTACTTCCATATATGGTATGGCTCGGCCCTCGGGCACGACCCCGCCCCGTCCTGCAGGCTGCAGCGAGGGGTACTTGGAGTGAGGCGGTCTCCCCTGAAAAAGAAGAGGGGCGGGGGGAGGAGAAGAGGACAGCTGTCACCAGCAGGGGGCGACAACAGCTGACCTTTTTTTTTATTTTTATTATTATTATTTTAATTATTATTATTATTTTTATATTGAACTATACCAACAGTCTTAAGGGAACTGAGATTTTTGCAAAACCAAGCTTAAAGGGATGGTCTGTTTCAATACAGGGAGTTGATTTGTGGAATGGTTTAGGAAGTTAAATCTACAAAATCAGTGCTTGTGTTTAAAAAAAATATTAAAACTAAATTGTTAACAAAATACTAAAAAATTCTTTAAATTGTTTATTGTACTAGAACATTTTAGAATTGAAATGAGTTGTTCTTTTGGTTCGATTGCTTATTGACGACTATTGTTGGAGTGAATTGTTTGTATTGATTTTGTTTTTTGTTTTGGAAAAAAGGGGCAGGTATAATAAGATTTCTTCTTCTTCCTGACACCTTTCATTTTATGTTTTTTTTTTCTTGCTTTTAATATTACATGTATGTATGAAGGTTTTGTTCTTTTAACACAATGTAAAATGAATAAATAAATAAATAAAAAACATCACCAAAAAAAGGTAGCCTACCATAAAATAAACAATGTTTTCACACTACATTTTTACAAGGTTGCATCTAGACAACAAATCCAACCAAATTAACAAGAATACAAGATCAAGTAAATAAAAATGTTCAAGCGAAAACCTACGGAAGAGCATTGCATTCGCCCAAAAAAATCAAAAAAGATCTCATAATTATGAGATCAGGATCTCTTAATTATGTGATACTATCTCATAATTATGACATCTTATCTCATAATTATGACATCTTATCTCATAATTATGACATCTTATCTCATGGTTATGAGATGCTATCTCATAATTATGACATCTTATCTCATAATTATGAGATACTACTGTATCTCATAATTATGACATCTTATCTCATAATTATGAGATCAGGATCTCATAATTATGAGGTAGTGTGTCAGGTTATTGCACAGGTAGTGAGTAATATTGACATTAACTGAATTATGGTAGTAAGTTAGTGACATGCATGATACAGTCACATAGTGCAGCAGCAATAAACATATAGATGTCACAAATATGGCTCAGAGCAATGTTGTTGTCAGTAGTTCAGTATTATTGGCAAAGGTTCAGTAAACTGATGGCTTGTGGATAATAACTGTCTTTGAGTCTTTTTGTGTGCGATGGCAGGCTCCTGTATCGTCTGCCTGAGGGTATAGATGGAAAAGTCCTTGTGCTGGGTGGGTGTGGTCCTTAATGACGCTGAGTGCTTTACACAGACACCAGCTGAGCTGTGGTAGATGTCCTGGATGGTGTGGAGACTGCTACCAGTGATACCCTCTCTGCTGTGTTCACCATCCTATGATGTGCTTTCCGGCTCAGACTGGTGTAGTTCCTATACTACACTGTGATACAGCCTGTCAGCAGGCTCTCAATGATGCACCTATAAAAGTTAGTTAGGATGCTGGCGTTCATACCAAACTTCCCTATCTTCTTAGGAAGCAGATTCAAAGGCGATAATAAAGTAAAAGGTGATAATCCAGTAGAAGTTGATGTGTGAGAGTTATGATCACACTCCACCCAAGGTAAGTGCTGACATCAAAACGAAGGGTTGTTGTCAATGATGCATCTGAGGGTGGTCTCCATCCAACTACTATCTACCGCCCTCCAAAACTGAATAGCTCCTTCATGAATGACTTTGCTGGACTAATGGGCCATTTAACAGCTCTTTCACCCAATGTTATCCTGCTGGGTGATTTCAACGTTCATTTTGATGATGTGAACAACCCCCTCACCAGAGACTTCACATCTTGCCTGGACAGCTGCGGCTATCAACAATTCATCGACTTTCCAACGCACAAGATGGGCCACACACTGGACTTACTCTGCTGCTCTGGACTTTCTCCTCTTAACTGTTCTTCCGATGAACTTCCATTTACTGATCACCTGATGATTTCATTCAATGTTAATCTTAAATTTTCCTCAGATAAACCTCAACGCACTCTTTCCTTCCGTAATATCAAGAATATCAACCATGACACTCTTTTATCTCATATTAATGATACCCTCTCCACTTCAGCTCCTCCAACCCAGATGATCTTGTCACATTATACAACACCAGCCTAACCAACATCCTTAACTCTGTTGCTCCTCTGAAAACCCGGACTGTTTCCTTCTCCAACTCTGCACCCTGGTTCACTCCAGAACTCCGCTCCCTGAAAACAAAAGGTCGGCGGCTAGAGCGTCTTTATAAAAAATCCGGTCTCACAATTCACAAGGAACTTTATGCAAACCACCTCATCCATTACAAGAACAGTATTTCTCAAGCCAAATCCAGCTACTTCTCTGACATCATCAGTTCTAATGTTGGTAATTCAAAAACATTGTTCTCTCTCCTCCACCGTTCTGTCTCATCTCCTAACTCTCTACCCTCTCACATGGTTTCCACAGAATTTTGCAACTCCCTGATGTCATATTTCAATGAAAAGATTATTTCAATTCATAAACACCTTGGTCCAAATACTGCCCCCAACATCCATGTTGAACTCCCCCCTCCCTCCCTCCCTTTCTCTGTCTTCTCCCTCCCCCCTGCTGATAACATTGCTGACATTATCAGCAAGTCCAAGTCCTCATCCTGTCAACTTGACCCATTTCCCACAGTTCTTGTTAAATCCTGTCTCCCGTCTCTGCTCCCTATCATCACTAATATCATCCACTCCTCCCTGACCTCTGGCATTGTTCCCACAGCCTTCAAATCTGCTGCCATCACCCCCATCATCAAGAAACCAGGTCTTGACTTCACCAACTTCAGTAATCTTCGTCCGATCTCCAATCTGCCCTTCATCTCCAAGATCCTTGAAAAAACTGTTGCTAGTCAACTTCACTCTCACCTGTCCAACAACAACATTTATGAAGAGTTTCAATCTGGATTTCGCCCCCACCATAGCACCGAAACAGCTCTAGTAAAAATCACTAACGACCTTCTTCTTGCTGCTGACTCTGGTCTTCTGTCCATCCTCATTCTTCTGGATCTAATGCCTCTTTTCCACCGCTCGGCTCGGCTCGGGTTGGATCGGCTCAGGTCGGCTCAGTTCGGGTCGGGTCACATCTATGTTCTGTTTCCACAGCTTTTTTGTACCCCTTCTGTGGGCGGGGTCCAGAATCCTACTCGTCTTACCACATGGTGGCAGTAGTGTTCCTCAAGCTATTTACTACAGTACTAGCCACCACTAGAAGAAGAACACAATAAAGACTTTGTTTCACATATTATCAATTCTATCAAAAACCACAAAGCTGATATTTTTCAAAAAAATCTAGTGTGATCACAACATGTTCATATACGAAATGTATCCTGTTGGAGTTATTTGAAATAAAATTCAATGTTTTATAGACATAAATGTGTCAACCTACGTCCATTATTTTCTACTTTGTTTCACATATTATCAATTCTATCAAAAACCACAAAGCTGATATTTTTCAAAAAAATCTAGTGTGATCACAACATGTTCATATACGAAATGTATCCTGTTGGAGTTATTTGAAATAAAATTCAATGTTTTATAGACATAAATGTGTCAACCTACGTCCATTATTTTCTACTTTGTTTCACATATTATCAATTCTATCAAAAACCACAAAGCTGATATTTTTCAAAAAAATCTAGTGTGATCACAACATGTTCATATACGAAATGTATCCTGTTGGAGTTATTTGAAATAAAATTCAATGTTTTATAGACATAAATGTGTCAACCTACGTCCATTATTTTCTACTTTGTTTCACATATTATCAATTCTATCAAAAACCACAAAGCTGATATTTTTCAAAAAAATCTAGTGTGATCACAACATGTTCATATACGAAATGTATCCTGTTGGAGTTATTTGAAATAAAATTCAATGTTTTATAGACATAAATGTGTCAACCTACGTCCATTATTTTCTACTTTGTTTCACATATTATCAATTCTATCAAAAACCACAAAGCTGATATTTTTCAAAAAAATCTAGTGTGATCACAACATGTTCATATACGAAATGTATCCTGTTGGAGTTATTTGAAATAAAATTCAATGTTTTATAGACATAAATGTGTCAACCTACGTCCATTATTTTCTACTTTGTTTCACATATTATCAATTCTATCAAAAACCACAAAGCTGATATTTTTCAAAAAAATCTAGTGTGATCACAACATGTTCATATACGAAATGTATCCTGTTGGAGTTATTTGAAATAAAATTCAATGTTTTATAGACATAAATGTGTCAACCTACGTCCATTATTTTCTACTTTGTTTCACATATTATCAATTCTATCAAAAACCACAAAGCTGATATTTTTCAAAAAAATCTAGTGTGATCACAACATGTTCATATACGAAATGTATCCTGTTGGAGTTATTTGAAATAAAATTCAATGTTTTATAGACATAAATGTGTCAACCTACGTCCATTATTTTCTACTTTGTTTCACATATTATCAATTCTATCAAAAACCACAAAGCTGATATTTTTCAAAAAAATCTAGTGTGATCACAACATGTTCATATACGAAATGTATCCTGTTGGAGTTATTTGAAATAAAATTCAATGTTTTATAGACATAAATGTGTCAACCTACGTCCATTATTTTCTACTTTGTTTCACATATTATCAATTCTATCAAAAACCACAAAGCTGATATTTTTCAAAAAAATCTAGTGTGATCACAACATGTTCATATACGAAATGTATCCTGTTGGAGTTATTTGAAATAAAATTCGAATTTTTATAATTTATTTTCGTTGTGCAAACACAGGTTTTGGAAAAAGTCAAAGCGAAACTACTTTAAATGCAGCACATTTGACCATACGTGACAATATTAAAGCGTGGTTAAGCTCAGGAGCCCTCGTACTATTAAAGTCAGCTATGAAATATATTTTATATCTGTTCATTGAGCTACATTTAAAGACATAAAGCCGCCCGCGCGCCGCGTGTTGCTCGTGGCGAACCTATTTTTTTAAAATCCTGCAGTTTTGAGCAGTACGTGATTTTATTAAGGACACGTTCAGCTGAAGACCCATCTTTGCTATAAATTTAAAAAATAATAATTGTTTTTACCGTGTTTATCATGTAAAAGTCCTGCAGTGATCGCGTCCCTCGCTTCCGTAAAAACAGCTCTCGTCTCCTCCTCCCTCCTTCCGGAGCGGGTGAGCTCGCCTCAGTACCCCTCTGAAAGCAGCCCGAAAATCTCAGGAAATCTCGCGCGGCTTAGCACGGAATATCCGGTGGAAAAGGATGAAAGGGGGTCTCTGCGACGCACATATGACGTAACATCCGACCCGAGCCGACCGGTGGAAAAGGGGCATAAGTTCTGCCTTCGACACCATCTGTCATTCTATCCTCCTCAACAGACTAACCTCCATTGGCATCTCAGGTACCCCGTTAGACTGGTTCACCTCCTATCTCTCTGACCGCACTCAATTCATTCAGCTTAAATCCTTCCGTTCCCAGTCTTCCCCTGTCTCCACGGGTGTCCCCCAAGGCTCTGTCCTCGGACCCCTCCTCTTCATCATTTACCTCCTTCCTCTAGGCCACATCTTCCGCAAACACGGCATCCATTTCCACTGCTATGCTGATGACACGCAGCTCTACTTGTCATCAAAACCTAACTCCACCCACCCTCCCTCCATCCTCACCGACTGTCTCAACGAGCTAAATCACTGGTTTTCTAACAATTTCCTTCAACTAAACAGCAACAAAACAGAAGTCATTCTCGTCGGTACCAAAAACTCTATTTCAAAATCAGAACATCTTCTCGTCCCCCTTAACAACTCTCTGCTATCCCCCTCCCCTCAGGTCAAGAGCCTCGGTGTCATCCTCGACACCACTCTTCCTTCACTTCACACATCAACAATATTACTCGGTCTGCCTATTTCCACCTCCGTAATATTAACCGTCTCCGTCCTTCTCTCACACCCCGCTCCACAGCCATCCTGGTGCACAGCCTTGTGACTTCCCGTATTGACTACTGCAACTCCCTTCTCTACGGCCTCCCCAACAAATCTCTCCACAAGTTACAGATGGTCCAGAACTCAGCTGCCCGTGTCATCACTCAAACCTCCTACTATAACCACATCACTCCTGTCCTGCAGCAGCTCCACTGGCTCCCGGTTAAATCACGCATCATCTTCAAAATTCTACTCCTCACGTTCAAATCTATCCACAACCTTGCCCCTCCTTATCTATCTGACCTCCTACAAATCTCCATCCCATCACGCTCTCTCAGATCCTCCTCTTCACTACATCTCCATGTACCCTCTGCCCGCCTCTCCACCATGGGGAGCAGGGCCTTCACCTGCTCTGCCCCTCACCTCTGGAACGCTCTACCGCCAGACCTTCGAAACACCACCTCCCTTTCTCTGTTCAAGACTGCCCTGAAAACCCATCTCTTTAGACTAGCTTATCATTAACTTTACTAAATGTATTTTTATCTTCCATTTTATATCCTTTATGTATTTTATATTTCAATTTGTCGCTGATAATGTTTGCTCTGTATTACACTGTGTTGGTTTGTTAAGTGTCCTTGGGTGTCCTGAAAGGCGCTTTTAAATAAAATGATTATTATTATTATTATTATTATTATCCTGGTTGCACCTCTCTGACAGGCCATTGGACTGGGGATGGTAAGGTGAGACTGGTTGAAGCTGCCAGAGCTTGACACGAGGCTTTCCATGCCTAAGATATGAAATATGGGCCCCGATCAGAAACAATATCATGGGGCATGCCGTGGAGCTGAAAAACCTGTTGAACTATCAGTTGAGAAGTCTCAGAGGATGAAAGTAACTTAGGTAAAGGGATAAAATGGGCAGCTTTAGAAAGTCTGTCGATCACAGTGCAGTCTGCAGTTTCTGTAGAACACAGCACTTAGAAAAAATTTCAAGAGGCAAAGCATTCTGATCCCTCCCCCTCAGAGCCATATATGGCTCTGCTCCCCCTTGCTCTGCTGAAATTCAAATTCAAGCTCTGTTTTTATTGGCTGGTTAACGGCGGGTCACTGTGGCTTTTTAGAAATGCTTTTAGTAACACCTGGAGAAGCAAGGGGACTATAGTTTTTTCAAAGATTACTTTGTCTAACATCAGTCTGTCAGGAGATAGTGACAAAGTGAAGAAATATGTTAAAAATATATTTTTAGAAAACTTACAGACTGCATTACAGAAACTGCAGACTACACCTTTAATATGACTGAGCTAGACGAGTAGACGTGATGAAATCCAGGGTGATGTGAGACAAATGTCACATTTTTGTCATCTGTGTATGTTTCCCATACAAGACGAAATTCGTCTCTGCATTTAACCCAACCACAACCAGGTGGTGCAGTGGGCAGCCATAGAAAGCACCCAAGGAGCTGGGGAAATAGGTGTGCACTCAGTTTTATTTTATTTCAAAGAAAATGTGAATTAAAAAAAAAAGTAAAATAACTTTGTACCAGGCGGGAAGCGAACCCGCTTCGCCGGGTCAAAATAGCAGTGCTCTATCGCTTTGAGCTATAGCAGTGGACTGAATTTTCAGGTGTCCACCTTACTCATATAGGAATCACTCCTCTAAACATTCTAGCTGCACGTAGAAGTTAGAGATTATTAGTTATATTTTAAAACCCTGGCTGCGCGCAAGAGTTAGACAATATTAGTTATTGTTTAATGACATTCAGGTCGCGCGGAAAGGCGGAAATGGGTGCGCGCTTCGTGTTATTTACGTTCTAACAGATACATAAGCTGATTTGTAATCAGTTATTAACAAAAATTTAACTCAGAAAACTAATTCAGCTAACAATGTTTTTAGGGGTTTCTGTAGTTAATTTTTAATGAAATGCAGCTGAGATTGTTAGAACGAGTCCAGCCCCTGCTGCAAACAACGAATCAAATGTGAGCAGTACATGACGTCAAACTGGGCCGGGGGGAGCTCGGCCCGATAGAACCACGGTGGAGATGGTTCCAAAACGAGTGCGGAGCCGGGGGAAAAAAGGAAAATGCGAACACGCTGAACCCAGGTTAGAAGGCGGGGCGGGGCGGCCCGGGCCATATAGGGCTGGTCAATGCGAAAACGGCTATAGACACCCCAAGGTGTGTAGTGGCCGTGGCCGGGGTTCGAACCTGGGTCCTTCGGGTCCCAAGTCGGCAGCCCTGCCTCAAAGGACGCCCCGGAGCAGGTAGTGGTTATGATACTTGAATGTCTGGTTTGATTTGATTTGATTTGATGTTTATTCATTCATTTTAAAAGAACAATACAAGACAGTTTCATCAGATACAAGAATACAAGTAGGATAAAATGAAGGGAGCAGAAAGAAGATGAAATCTTATTATATCTGCCCCTATTTCACAGTTTGTTCAACCAATGATAACCTTCAAGCAACATCACAGAATGAATAATTCTACTTATTTTTCTAACTGTAATACACAAACTACATCACAAAATGAATAATTCTACTTAATTTTCCTAACTGTAATACACAAACTAGATCACAAAATGAATAATTCTACTTAATTTTTCTAACTGTAATACACAAACTACATCACCCATAATTCTACTTAATTTTCTAACTGTAATACACAAACTACATCACAAAATGAATAATTCTACTTAATTTTTCTAACTAATACACAAACTACATCACAAAAATGAATAATTCTACTTAATTTTTCCTAACTGTAATACACAAACTGTGTCACAAAATGAATAACTCTACTTAATTTTCTAACTGTAATACACAAATGCACTAAGCTACATCATAAGTACAACATAAGTGTAATACACAAACACACTAAGTTTCCTCCCACAGACCAAAAAACATGCTTGTTAGGCTTAAATTGACCCTAGGTGTGAGTGTGAGAGTGGATGGTTGTTTGGTGTGAGTGAGACAGGTCCCTCTTGTAAATGAGTCCCCGTGACTCAACGAGGCTAGCCTGTATTTTCATTCATTCATTCAACCTTTATTTATACCAAACCGGAGTACCCGGAGGAAACCCACGCATGCACGGGGAGAACATGCAAACTCCACCCAGAAAGGCCCCGAACCGGGATTTGAACCGGCAACCTTCTCGCTGAGAGGCAGCAGCTCTCCCAGTTGTGCCACCGTGCTGCCAAAATGAATTGAATGAATTGAATGAATGAATGAAAAGTTACATCATAGTTTTTGAGCAAGTCCTTTTTGACCTTTTTCTTAAATGTATACATTGATTTTGCATTTTTAACATTACTCTCCAGAGCATTCCACAATCGAACTCCCTGAATTGAGGTAGACCGTCCCTTTAAGCTGGTTCTGAATTGTGGTTTGATGAATATCTCTGTCCCTTTGAGATTGTAATAACTTTGTCTTTTTAAACTTAAAGGTGAAGTCTGCAGTTTCTGTAGAACATCAGCACTTAGAAAAAATTTCAACAAGCAAAGCATTCTGATCCCTCCCCCTCAGAGCCATATATGGCTCTGCCCCCTTGTGGTCTGTTGAAATTCAAATTCAAGCTCTGTTTTTATTGGCTGATTCAAATTCAAGCTCGGTTTTTATTGGCTGGTTACAAACTTTGTTTTTATTGGCTGGAAAATGGCGGGTCACTTTTTCTTTTTAGAAATGCTTATTTACCACCTGGAGAAGCAAGGGGACAATATTTTTTTTTTTTTTTCAGAGATTACCTCTCTAACATCAATCTAGTGACAGAGTGAAGAAATATGTTAAAAATATATTGTTAGAAAAGTTACATATAGAAGCTTTAATCTATTGTATTGATGTTGGGGGGAAAGCGTGTAAAACAATCACAAAGCCTATTTTTGTATTACAGAAAAGAGCTGTAGAATTATCACTAGAAAACATTTAGGCTGGGGCAAAGCTCCGCGCTCGAGCGAGCGAGGCGCGAGCGCGGCGCCCCGCTGTGTGTGCGCCGTGCGAGCCCCGCTCGTGCACGGTCGTAGCTTGGCGCGTTCGCGCGAGTGTTCAAAAGAGTAATCATTTCTTAACTTATTCACATTCTGTTGCACAGACATGAAGCACAGAACCGGTTCTACTCGTCAGATTTATTTTACTCTTAAACTGAAACTAATCTAAATATCCAAAGTAAACTGATTCAACCGGTTCACACATACAGTTGCTCCAAGCAAAAATAAGATCAGATCTACAGGCAAGTCCAGCAGAGTCTCACAGACCCAATCCAGCCCCGTGGACTTTGGGTTGGTTTGAGATCAGTGAGACTCCCACTGACACCAAACCTCACCTGGTCTTCTTTAAACCTGCTGAGTCCACCAGAGGACATGGTCTGTTTAAACATGAATCTGCTGGATTAAATTTGGAAGATTAATGATCGGTCAGCAGCAGAAACAACATTGTGTCCAACACCTGGGACTGATGTCTGTGTCCTTCTGCTCTTAGAACAGGTGGTTCTGATTCTCCTCATCCTGCAGCAGCTGGAGGGTATGAAAACATTTGCACACAACACTTCTTCAGGTTTAGAGCTCCCAAGTACAGTCCAGAGAGCCGCACACCTGTCACCTGTTCTGGATGAACACTGTGCACCTGTCACCTGTTCTGGATGAACACTGCGTACCTGTCACCTGTTCTGGATGGACACTGCGCACCTGTCACCTGTTCTGGATGAACACTGTGCACCTGTCACCTGTTCTGGATGAACACTGCGCACCTGTCACCTGTTCTGGATGAACACTGCGCACCTGTCACCTGTTCTGGATGAACACTGCGCACCTGTCACCTGTTCTGGATGAACACTGCGCACCTGTCACCTGTTCTGGATGAACACTGCGCACCTGTCACCTGTTCTGGATGAACACTGCGCACCTGTCACCTGTTCTGGATGGACACTGCGCACCTGTCACCTGTTCTGGATGGACACTGCGCACCTGTCACCTGTTCTGGATGAACACTGTGCACCTGTCACCTGTTCTGGATGGACACTGCACACCTGTCACCTGTTCTGGATGGACACTGCGCACCTGTCACCTGTTCTGGATGAACACTGCGCACCTGTCACCTGTTCTGGATGAACACTGCGCACCTGTCACCTGTTCTGGATGGACACTGCGCACCTGTCACCTGTTCTGGATGGACACTGCGCACCTGTCACCTGTTCTGGATGGACACTGCGCACCTGTCACCTGTTCTGGATGAACACTGTGCACCTGTCACCTGTTCTGGATGGACACTGCGCACCTGTCACCTGTTCTGGATGGACACTGCGCACCTGTCACCTGTTCTGGATGAACACTGTGCACCTGTCACCTGTTCTGGATGAACACTGGGCACCTGTCACCTGTTCTGGATGAACACTGCGCACCTGTCACCTGTTCTGGATGAACACTGCGCACCTGTCACCTGTTCTGGATGAACACTGCGCACCTGTCACCTGTTCTGGATGAACACTGTGCACCTGTCACCTGTTCTGGATGGACACTGCGCACCTGTCACCTGTTCTGGATGAACACTGCGCAGCTGTCACCTGTTCTGGATGGACACTGGGCACCTGTCACCTGTTCTGGATGAACACTGCGCACCTGTCACCTGTTCTGGATTAACACTGCGCACCTGTCACTTGTTCTGGATGAACACTTTGCACCTGTCACCTGTTCTGGATGAACACTGAGCACCTGTCACCTGTTCTGGATGAACACTGTGCACCTGTCACCTGTTCTGGATGGACACTGTGCACCTGTCACCTGTTCTGGATGGACAATAATTTCGTTTGGTTTAGAGGCACAACCTGGACCTGCAGGAGCAGGAAAACTAATTAATTAGTAAATTAAATAATTAATTAAACATAAATGGTGTCTCTGTGGGACAGGAAGTCAACATCCGGTTCCTGATGTGTCAGAACTGACTCGGATCAGGTTCTCTTCTTGGACTGCAGTGGTTTGTTTTCGGTTGGGTATTCAGTCGTGTCTTTTTTCTTCTGTTCGAGCCGAACAGGCTGATTCCTGACAGTCAGCAAATTACCAAACCAAACGATTTGGTCTGCTGCCTTCATATATCTCCTATGTCACGTTGTCAGTGCAGTTACAGCCTGCGCGCTCAAAACATCATTACCTGCAGGCAGCGTCCCCTCAGTGCGGACTGAACTTGGCAAAAGGACGTTTTCTTACTCGGCTCCTGTTTCCTGGAACACCTTGCTAAAAGATCTGAAGCTGTCAACTTTGACCTCTCTAAAGACATTTTATACATCTGTTATATTCAATGTACAAATTAATGCATGTTCCTGTTAAACCCCGTTCTTCTTTTTATGACTGTTTATTTTTACGTGTACCTCATCTCTGTGGGGTTTTTTTTTAAGTTTTTTTTTTTAGGTCTCTTGAAAATGGGTCATCGTAACTCAATGAGACTAACAATATAAATAAAGGTTGAATTAATGAATTAATAGCTTCCACGTTGTGAGAGCCAGAAAACATGAGACTCAGACATGAGACTCAGAAAGCCTCTCGGATGAGAAGCGAAACATCTTCTGTTACAAATAAAGTCCAGTTGTTTCTGCCTGGATGACTGAGATTCTTCACCAGTATGAGGCTCAATGTTAAATTAATTTACTGACTGGATACTCGTTTAAATTTAATAATAAAATGATGAATAGGAATAGCTTAACAATGAATTAGGATGAATTAGGAATAGCTTAAGAAATATGTGTAGCATATTCCTTAAACTGGGTTTCCTTTTCAGAAACAGATCATGTACTGAATGCTAGGAAACACCTTGTATCTGTGACTTTCCTTCCCTCCATTGATTACGGTGACATTATCTACATGAACGCTCCTACAAGCACCCTGCAGATGTTGGATGTTGTCTATCATGGTGCTCTAAGATTCATAACTGGCTGTGATTATCATACCCACCACTGCACCCTGTATTCACTGGTCAAAGTCAATGTCAACTTTATTGTCAAAACTGCAATATGTACAGGACATACACAGGATTGAAATTGCATTTCTCTCAGTCCCTCGGTGCAACAGTAACCATTTAAACACTAAAACACTAAAACATTTAGTAAACATAAGCATAAAATGAAATAATAAAAGTGTAATACTGTCCTGAGTTTTTGCATAGTAGTTTTTGCATAGTAGTATAAAAGTATGAAAAGTTACACCAACACTAAACATTTAATAAATATAAGCATAAAATGAAATAATAAAAGTGTAATACTGTCCTGAGTTTTTTGCATAGTAGTATAAAAGTGTAAAAAGTATATCTATAAAATAAAATGAAGGTTCTGGCATTGACATTTGGAAAAGAGTGACAAAGCAGATGTGAAGTTAATGTACACAGTACTGTATAGGTATGAGGTATCTGGACATCATTAACTTCACGCAGACTCTTCCACTGGTACATTTTCATCTTTAAATCACTTCTTGGTCTGCTGCCTTCATACATCTCCTCCTACATGTCTCTGTGTGAGTGCAGCTACAGCGTGCGCTCTCAGGACATGATTACCTGCAGTGTTCCCTCAGTGAGGACTGAACTTGGAAAAAGGGCCTTCTCCTACTCTGCTCCTGATTCCTGGAATATCTTACAAAAAGATCTGAAGCTCTCGACCTTGACTTCTCCAAATGGTTTTAAGAATCTGTTGGAATCCTGGCAAAAACCAATGCAGACATATTTCCTGTTTTTGATTTTCTACATTTGCCTTGTAATCTGTCTGTTTTGCTACTTTGATATCTTTGTTTTAACTTGTTAAAAAAATCTGTATTTCTCTCTTATGTTTGTCTGTTGATTGTTCAAGGAAAATCTACTGTTGCTGTTGTCATCATTCTTTAGTTTGTAGACAGGTCTCTCTTGTAAATGAGTCCTCGAGGCTCAATGGGATTAACCTGACTAAATAAAAGTTGAATGAAAATTCCATAAATGAGTGTGAAGTAATTTAACATGTAGCATCTTTGAATCAACTGTTTTATAAAATAATTAAAATAAATGTTGAATGAAAGCGTCATCAGACCAGGCAGAGGAGGAAGTGAAACTTCAGCTGTTGGTTCGGTTCCTGACGGTCCCTCAGGCAGAAAACCGGCAGCCCGGTTCGGTTCGAACGGGTCGAACTTGAACTGAACCGAACTGGGCTGATTCGGGTTGAGCTGGGCTGGGTTTAAACTTTCGAACCACGCCTCTGCGGAAAACCTAGTTCTCGGCTCCGACCCGGTCCAGAACAGCAGATTCCTCCTGTTGTGCCGGTTCGGGTGATGGAGTGCTGGGTCAGCACCGTGTCCTGTGGGAGCTGGATGATGATCGTGGGGGGGCTGGCTTACCTGCTGAGCCAGATCCGAGCCTGCGCAGAGTACGGCCGCTACAGCCCGGCCCGGGGCCGGTTCTGCTCGGCCCGAACCGGCTGGTTCCTGCAGGAGGTTCCAGCCTTCCTGCTGCCTCTGCTGCTGCTGATGCTGGACCCCGGGACCGGGACCGGCCGGATGCTGCTGTGGACCTTCATGATGCACTACTTCTACAGGTCAGACTCATCCGGGCCAGAACCGAACCGACTGATCATTTATCATCCTTTCACTGTGTTTAATCATTTAAACAGAAAATAACTTTTGAGCCACAAAAATTAAAGTTTGACTGAGACAGACAGGACTAAAAACAACAACAAACAGGTGTAAACGAACAGCAACAAATTGGAAAGGGGTAAACAACAACAACGGGGATAAACAAGAGCAAAAACATAAATAACAGCAACAAATAGGGTTTAACAACAGAAATAAACATTGGTAAATTCAATTGTTCGGTTTATTTATAGGTCCTTCTCAAAAAATTAGCATATTGTGATATGGTCATTATTTTCCATAATGTAATGATAAAAATGAAACTTTCATATATTGGTGAGGGACCAGACAAAGTGCAGCCCAAAGACCCCTTACGAGTACAATAAATGGACTAAATGTTCCCTCGCCCGGACGTGGGTCACCGGGGCCCCACTCTGGAGCCAGGCCCGGAGGTGGGGCACGCTGGCGAGCGCCTGGTGGCCGGGCTTTTACCCATGGAGCCCGGCCAGGCACAGCCCGAGGCGGTCCTAGCCTATTTGGCGCCCCGGGCGAGCAACCCCAACGGCGCCCCCCCCCCATTGGGCGCAGGCAGTTGGGTTGCTGCTAAATGGTGCCCCCTGCCTGCAGTGTGGTGCATGACAGGCAGTTTGTATAAGAAGGTCACTCCACCATCACTAGAACACTTTCTTTTAAAAAAAAATTTCAAACAAGAAATACATAGTAAACTGTACAAATGAATAAGAAAGTTCATGCTCACTACTGTACAAATGAATCTTTTACCAAACCTTTTTGTACTATTTGTATGTACTTTGAACAACAAGAGTTTAACACAACATAAAATGTAAAATAACAAGATATAATTACAGCATGTGGACTAAAAGCAAAAACACAAAACATAATTAGAATTGCTGTCACCTAAATGTTGATCCTCCTTGCCTTCCTGGATGCAAAGTCATCAATAATCTCATCATGTGTCATTATAGGGTCAAATTTTGCCATAAGTTCAACCTCTTTCAGAAAATTGCCATTTGATGGAGAAAACAATTCTTCTGTGTGTCCCCTAAATGGCAAATTTCTAACTGCTAGAGACTGTATTATAGCAGTGAGACGTATCAGCACAGCTCTCCACCTTACTCTCTCAGCCTCTAAAAGTGCCATCTGTTTTTTATCAATTGTTTCCCCTTTTTTCATCCTCACTGCCAACTCTTTCCATGCTTTCAGTGAATTTTTGTGTTCTGGGCTGGTGTCATGTGAGGTGAGCAGAGAACTTGCATGTTTCCAGTCTGTGAGTCCTGAATTTGTTAGGCTTGTATTCCTTTTTGAAAACAACTTCAAAGTCAAAGTCAAAGTCAACTTTATTGTCAGATCTGCAATATGTACTGTACAGGACATACACAGGACCGAAATTGCGTTTCTCTCAGTCCCTCGGTGCAACAGTAAACATCTAAACATTGAAACACTGAAACATATAATAATAGACATAAGCATAAAATAGTAAAACTAACACTGTCCTGAGTTTTTGCATAGTGGTATAAGAGTATGAAAATTTACACCAACTCTAAAACTAAAACATTAAACATAATACATAATACTGTCCTGAGTTTTTGCATACTAGTATAAAAAAGAGTATAAAAAGTATAACTAAAATAAACTAAAGGTTTCTAGCATTGACATTTGCAAAGTGGCAAAGCAGCGTATGAGTTAATGTACACAGTATATGTATGAGGTAGTAGTTGATGTTGTTATAGAGGCAAAAAGTGGCATATGCAGTAAGGCACATTGGGCATCCCTAAATAAGACCGTTCAGAGCACACTGTATATGTATCAGCAGTGGTGTAGATATTAGAGTAGTGTAAATGTAAACAGTAGTAATTACATGTAAGCAGTAGTAATAAAAGTAAACAGTATTAATAAATGTAAACAGAGAATGTAAACAGTATTATGATTATAGGCAGTGATGTAATACAAACATTAGTGCAAGTATGAGAAGTAGTGCAAACTGTATGAGCACATGACCGAGAGTTTAGTGAATAACCCGTTTGATGACACAGAGTCCAGTGTTAAAATCTTTGTGTTGTGTGGTAATGTGTGAGAAAGTTTTAGTGTTAAGGCAGTTCAAATGGGAGGGGGGGCAGAGCAGGCAGAGTGTTTAGCATTCTGACTGCCTGATGAACAGAGCTGTCTCTCAGTCTGCTGGTTCGAGCCTGGAGACTCCTCAGTCTCCTCCCTGATGGCAGCAGTCTGAAGCAGCTGTGTAGTGGGTGTGTGGGATCACCTGCCATGCAGTGGGCTTTCCGAGTGAGGCGTTTGCTGTGTAAGTCCTGCAGTGAGGGCAAGGAGGTGCCCACGATCTTCTCAGCTGCTCTCACAATGCGCTGGAGGCTCTTGCGGCAGGATGCAGTACATGCACCAAACCACACAGTGATGCAGCTGGTCAGGACACTTTCTATGGCACCTCTGTAGAAGGTGCTCATGATGGGGGTTGAAGCTCCAGCCCTTTTCAGCTTGCGGAGAAAGTAGAGACGCTGGTGAGCCTTCTTTGCCAGTGCTGCAGTGTTCCTGCTCCAGGACAGGTCCTTTGAGACGTGCACTCCCAGGAACTTGGTGCTGTCTACTCTCTCCACTGCGGTGCTGTTGATGGTCAGAGGGGCATGTTGGGCATCCCTCTTCCTGAAGTCCACAACAATCTCCTTTGTCTTCTCCACGTTGAGAGTGAGATTGTTGTGTCCGCACCACAAGGCCAGGCGGCTCACCTCGTTCCTGTAGTCCGTCTCATCGTTGTTGCTGATGAGACCCACCACTGTTGTGTCGTCCGCAAACTTGATGAAGTGGTTGGAGCTGTACGATGGTGTGCAGTCGTGTGTTAGCAGGGTGAATAGAAGGGGGCTCAGCACACATCCTTGTGGGGCCCCTGTGTTCAATGTGATGGTGCTAGATGTGTTACTCCCGACCCGCACTGTCTGTGGTCTCCCGGTCAGGAAGTCTAGCAGCCAGTTACACATTGAGGTGTTCAGCCCCAGACTGTCCAGTTTAAGGATGAGCTGTTGGGGGATGATGGTGTTAAATGCCGAGCTGAAGTCGATGAACAACATTCTAACATAGGAGTCCTTCGTGTCCAGATGTGTGAGAGCTGTGTGAAGGGCAGAGGAGATGGCATCGTCGGTTGAGCGATTAGGTCGGTATGCAAATTGGAAGGGATCCAGGGAGTCAGGGAGGACAGATGTGATGCTTTTCATGACTAGCCGTTCAAAGCACTTCATCAGGATGGGGGTGAGTGCTACTGGGCGATAGTCATTGAGGCATGCGGGCGTTGCCTTCTTTGGGACAGGGATGATGGTGGTGGCTTTGAAACAGGTGGGGACGATGGCCTGGCTCAGTGAGATGTTAAAGATGTCCGTGAAGACCGCTGCGAGTTCCCCTGCACAGTCCTTCAGCACACGACCAGGTATGTTGTCAGGACCAGAGGCCTTCCGGGCGTTAATCTTGATGAATGATCGCCTTACGCTGTCTGAGGACAGCGTCAGCACCTGGCCATCAGGAGAGGGGGGGAGTTTATGTGCTGGTGTGCTGTTACTTGCCTCGAACCGAGCAAAGAACTCATTCAGTTCATTCAGCGCAGAGGCTGAGCTGTCACAGGTCTGGGGGGGTGGTTTGTAGTTTGTGATGGTCTGTATTCCCTGCCACAGACTGCGTGTATCCCTGCTGTCCTTGAAACGGTGAGCTATTTTCCCAGAATACTGCCTCTTTGCCTTTCTGATGCCCCGGTCCAGGTTGTTTCTGGCTGCCCTCAGGCCCACCTGATCTCCCGCTTTGAAGGCAGCATTCCTGGCTTTCATGAGTCTGTGAACCTCAGCTGTCAGCCATGGCTTCTGGTTAGCCCGAACAGTGATGGTTTTAAGGTTGGTTACATCATCAATGCACTTGGTGATGTATGAACATACAGTGTCTGAGTACTCCTGGAGA
>JBBPBX010054840.1:5995-18495 GCA_038048925.1 Garcialebias charrua | reverse complement strand
CAAGTTGGGGCAGCGGCAGGGAGCCGGTTTGGAAACCAAAAGACCTGGGTTCGATCCCCGGTCACGGAGTACCTTGTGGTATTATTTTCATTTTTTTAAGCCTTTTGTTTCGGATAGATCGGGTGAGAATAGATAAATACATCTACCTAATAATTCTTTGTTGTTGCTTGTTTTAAGTTGTTTATTACTAATGTAATTTTAACATTCAAAAATGATAACGTCTTTCGTCCTGGCCGCACCTCCTCGCTCACCCCCCACCCGCCTCCCCCTCCTTTGGGCGGTGTCTGTTGACACTCCCACTTTGTTGCGTTTTTTGAATTTTGTCTTGGGGCGGAGCAGCCGTTTCACAGTGGGGTGAGTCCCTCTTTAAGAAAAATGGGAGGGAGGAACATTGACATGACATGGGCTGACATGGTGGCATGGTGGATGCTCGGTTTGGTTTGAGCTCTTTAGCATAGAATTTTTCACACAAAGCTTTTAATAATAATAAAAAAATCAGTAAACTAGTTCTCAGCTTCTTTTTGCAGAGAAAAACAACTTTTTACACAAAAGCACGGGTTTCGACCGTGAATTTTGGAGCTTCGACAAGACGAAGGTTTATTCCCAAGGTTGGCCTGTTAGCTTAGCGCGTAGCTTAGCTTCTCAGCTTAGCTGCTTTTAACGATCCAAAAACGCGATTTCGGACGGTTAAAACAGATTTTCAAGAGAAAAAAACAAGGAAGGAGTCAGTGAAGAGCACCAGAGTTGAGCCGTGTTTTCAGTAGAAAGAGAGAGACACGAAGGAACGATAAAAGCCATTAGACGAAAATGAGGTTGATCATTTTTATTCATCGTGCGGTTGATTGATTTATTGTTTATCTCGACAGGCCTAGCCACGACTTTTTGGTTTTGTAATAATCATAATTTTCAAATTACTTAAAGTGACAAAAATCCATATTCAAATATACTAGGATCTGAATCATTCAAGAACAGTTTACTTAGAAATCTACTTTAGCATGCTTCCGCTAAAACTTCAACTGCTATTGTTTTTTTTGTGTGTCATTACCGTTGTCTATTTGTCATATGCAGATCAACATAAGGTCAACAATGCAATGAAATGCTCAAGACGGGAAGAGCCGTCTTGACTCGCCAAAAAAAAAAAAAAAAGAAAGAAATACTAATACGGTCATTTTTGACATTCCTACACACTGTCCAGTTCAAGTGTGCGCTCCTCCTGAGCGCTGTCGCGTGTTCAACTCCTCCTCTCCAGCCCTGTTCTCTTCCACTTTTCTTGGTCTCTGCGAGGAGAACTCTGAAGACTCTCTTAGTT
Organism: Garcialebias charrua; assembly: GCA_038048925.1. NCBI lineage: Eukaryota > Metazoa > Chordata > Actinopteri > Cyprinodontiformes > Rivulidae > Garcialebias > Garcialebias charrua. Next base: position 17,186 of record JBBPBX010054840.1, on the reverse strand, counting down.
TAAATATTGATGAACTGGTTTCCAACTTCCACTCTGTTTGTTCACAAACACTGGACACGATCGCTCCTTTGAAGAGCCGGCGCACCAGACCTGCTCCCGAGCCCTGGCTGAGTGACGTCACGCGCGCGGCCAGGCGCGAGTGCAGGAAAGCAGAGCGGAGGTGGAAAAATAACAAGCAGCTGCATGTTTCTTTTGATATTTTCAAGGAGAGCCTGTTACATTATCAAGAAATTGTAAAAGCTGAGAAGAACAAATATCTCTCAGGTGTAATCTCTTCTAACTGTAACAACCCCAGAGTTCTGTTCAAAACTATAGACATGGTTCTCAACGCTCCTAAATCTGTTGGTTTTGACGCCTCCAGTGAAGTTTGTGAAAGTTTCCTTCACTTCTTCACTGATAAAATTGTGTCAACCAGAGCAGGTATTTCTCAGCCTTCATATGACCCCTCCATTCCTCTACACTGCTCATCTGTTTTTGATCAGTTTGAGCCTGTGTCCTTCTCTTTTCTAGAGGACACAGTTGGTCATATGAGGCCCTCTGGTTCCCCCGCAGACTCCATCCCACCTCGTTTGTTTAAGGAGGTATTTTATACAATAGGACCAAGTGTACTCCAGATTATTAACTCCAGTCTTTCCTCTGGTACGGTACCTGAAGTTTTTAAACATGCATTTGTACGCCCTCTACTTAAAAAAACAGGCCTTGACCCCTCTCTCTGCTCCAACTTCAGGCCCATCTCTAATCTCCCTTTTATTTCTAAGTTATTAGAGAAGGTTGTTTACAACCAGCTGGTACCATTTTTAGAGGACAATGGTATCACTGAGCCATTTCAGTCTGGGTTTAAAGCCCGCCACAGTACAGAGAGTGCACTCTTAAGGGTTTCGAATGATATTTTTCTTTTAACAGACTCTGGCAAGTGTGTTGTTTTATTGCTTTTAGATTTGTCTGCTGCATTTGACACTGTTGACCACAGGGTTTTAATCTCTCGTCTTGAGCACTGTGTGGGCATCAGGGGTGTCGCCCTCAATTGGTTTAGGTCCTATTTAACCAATAGGAGTTTTTGTGTAAAAATGGACAATTTTATATCTTCCACTGCTCCTCTTCCACATGGCGTACCCCAGGGCTCCATCCTTGGCCCTCTTTTATTTGCTCTTTATTTACTCCCACTTGGCTCAATTTTTAGGAAACATGGCATTTCTTTTCATTTCTATGCTGATGATTGCCAGATCTACCTTCCCCTGGCACAAAACAATACACTCCAGCAACTCACACCCTGCCTTAATGATGTTAAGGCATGGTTTTCTCTAAACTTCCTTAGTCTCAACGAGAACAAGACTGAAATCTTGATTTTTAGACCGAGTTGCTGTCCTTCTTCCAGCATAGACCTTGGCTCACTGTCATGTTATCTCAGGGACTCTGTCACCAATCTGGGGGTGAAGTTTGAGTCTGATTTTAAATTTGATAAACAGATCAGCAGTGTTGTTCAGAAAAGTTTTTATCAGCTTCGCCAAATAGCAAAAGTAAAACCAATCCTAGCAAGACCTGACTTGGAGAAATTAATCCACGCTTTTATTACAGCTCGTCTTGATTACTGTAATGCACTGTATGTAGGCATCAGCCAGACCTCTCTCGCCCGTCTGCAGCTCGTGCAGAACTCTGCTGCTCGCCTCTTAACCCAGACCCGTAGGCGTGAGCATATCACTCCCATCCTGGCGTCCCTTCACTGGCTCCCTGTGCACTACAGAATTCATTTTAAACTTTTGCTATTTGTTTTTAAATGCCTGAACAACCTTGCCCCACCATATCTGTCTGAGCTGCTTCAGCCCTACTGCCCTCCCCGATCTCTAAGATCAGCTGATCAGTTGCTGCTGACAGTGCCCAAAACTAGGCTGAAGTTCAGAGGTGACAGAGCGTTTTCTGTCGCTGCTCCCAGGTTGTGGAACAATTTGCCACTGAGTGTCAGACAGGCCTCCTCTCTTCCTGTTTTTAAATCCCTTTTAAAAACACACTTTTATACCTTGGCTTTTAACACGTGATCTTGTTCTTTTATGGCATTTTAACCCACCTGCAGTGAGACTGGTATATGTATTTTTATTTTTGTATGCTGCTTTTGTTTTTGTTTTTTTTATCGTTTTAGTTAGCTATCTTTTGTTTTACTGTACAGCACTTTGGCTAACCCTGCGGTTTTTAAAATGTGCTATATAAATAAAGCTGATTGATTGATTGATAAAGCATACAACAAAAGTACAAAACAAAGCACCAAAAAGTGAAAAAGAAATTTGAGATCTACAAGGTCCAAAAGAAATATAGTACCGTAAACAACATGGTAGAATACAACAGTGTAATTAGGATGAATCAGTACAAAAAAGTACCTCACGGTTATGGTGTGGTCACACCGAACAGCTTTTCAACCTCCAAAAAGCTCGTCACGCACGCAAGTGGACGCACTTTGTGTCCAGACCAAAAAGCCAGAACGCGAAACAGCTGCGAAACTGCTGCGGGGTGTGTGGGAGGAGCTTACCGGTATACCGAGTCGTCACTGCACTCCGCGAGGCGAGGAGCTTTTTATTTCTGTCTCAGTAGAGCAGACTTGACTGGTCGTGAAGGAATTGTCGCGAACACACAGCTACAATGAGTTTCTCTTCCATAGTCCATGACTCCGCGGGTTTTTTCTGTGTCCCACAAACAATACGTCACATGCGCAATCGTTTCCGCGTCACTGGTTTCCGCGTCACATAGGGACTCTCCCCCTGACCCCCTCTCTTCTCCCCCGACTCTCCCTGATTGGTTGACACACCAACCAATCAGGTAGAGTTGAGCGGCGTTTGAAAGTTTGAACCGCGAAATCTTCAGCATGTTGAATGCGCGGTTTGGAGGCTGAAGCCGGTTCACGTGCACGGAAAAACGCTTCCCAGCACGCTCAACACGCACGCGACGTGACGCCCGACGCCAAGACGTGGCTGGAAGCGCGTCCACCATTGACTTTACATGTAAACTGGACGCTCCTGCTGCTGAAAAGCTGTTCGGTGTGATCACAGCATTAGACTGTTTAAATTTTCAACACAGCATACACCACAAAGGTTGCATGCACAGGCAGTGAGCAACACTGCGATGAACCGAACCACTATGGCAAGGTAGCAACACACATGATACAGCAGCATTAGTAAACATATTGGGTGTCACAGGCGTGACTCTGTTCTGTCGAGTCGGGGATGGAGGACTCCAGCCATGAATCCATAAAGGCAAATAACACAACAGCTTTTTGTGTTCCGCTCGCAATAAATCCATGCGCGCAGGCCATCTACTCTATTCCTCAGAGACTGAACGCCCAATACGCAGGACCGAGAGGAGAAGTTTGCTGCACCTCTGGTAGGTCCTTCACAAAACACCTTTTTTTCCCTCACCACTTTCCTCTTACGGTACACAAGTAAATAAAAAAAACAGAGTAAAATATCTTCTGTAGAGTCCCAAAAGTCGGCTCAAAGTCCCCACTCACTGACAATCGCAACTCCAAGTGTGTCGCGGTCATAGCCATAGCATGGGAGTGCAGCCCAGGTGCAAAAATTCTAAACTAAAACAATGAACAAAAAAAAGTGCAAGTCGAAGTGGACCTCTCATCAGTGCTGCCATGCTCTGGCGCACACTGATCACTGTATTGCTACAACTTTTGATACAGACTTAAGGCCTTCAAATCCTACAACGGCTTTAACCATAGCTGTTGTAGGGTTTGAAGGCCTAATGTGGTAGCATTAACAGCTGTAGTTTTAATGTTAGTAGTTGTATACAACTACTAACATTAAAACTACAGCTGCTAATGCTACCACTGCTAATGCTGATATTATGCTTGTTAATGCTTCTACTGCAAATGCTACTATTGCTATTGCTGATATGCTTGCTAATGCTACTACTGCTAATGTTAAAACTATACCTTCTAATGCTACTACCGCTAATGCCGATATAATGCCTTTTAATGTTCTAACTTCGTATAGCGTAGCCCTTTAGCTCCGCTTATTGGATAATCTCCCTGCGCGTCAGCGCTCACTAAAAACCTTTTAGTCTACGCCCACCTACCGGATGGGCCAACCCCTCGGGTCGATATTACCCTTTGACCCTAGTGATTCTTCCTCTTCTTCATTCAGCCTCGACTGAGACCTTAGCTAAAATTGTGAAGATTTTTTGCCAATAATTATCCGAAGATTAAAGAAGATACCAGAAGTCCTTGTTCAGCTCCCCACCCGCCCTACTCCCGCTGCCGTCCTGTGAGCTCTTCTCCAGAACCAGACAGTCAGACGGGCCGACATGCTACAAGCTATAATGTCGGGGGTTTGCTTCGGGGCGGGAAACTACTTGCTGAACGAGGCCATCGCTTCTCTGTTCTCGAGGGAACCGGAGAACGCGACGCTAGCTAGCCGCACTGGCCTCTCCCCTAAAGGGAGAACGTGTAACGGTGGCTAACCATGTCGTCGGAAGCCTCATCAGCGGTGAGTGACGTCTTCATTTATTACTTAAGCCACAACCACGAAGAGAATGGTCGTTGTGGCGACGTTTTTCTGCATGAAAAGCTACAGAACGCACGCATTACCGTTAGCGCCCAAGGCCGCTAAGCAATGCTAACAGTAGCCCCGGCCTCATGTCTCTGGAGAGTATCGTGGCACGGATACCGTACCGAACGTCGCCGGGAAGCTTTTTCAATCAACAATAACTACAAGAAGTGATGTATGATGTGTTTTTATTTGGTTAAACCACAACCAAAAAGAAAACGGTTCCTTGTGGTGTTGTTTTTGGCACATGAAAAACAACAGGAATGCACGCCTGCTCGACGTAATCACAGGGCCTGCTACTTACGCTCAACATGCAGCCGTTTTTGCTAGCCGTGCCAACCCCTTCTCCGCCTAGGCCGAACGACCTAGCGGGCTTGAGGTACGGCACCACGTCGCAGCGACGTCCAGGCCTGGTCTGGCCTCGCTTCCCGACCGTGATAGCACTCTAGAACGAGGCTGCTGCAGCGCCCGCAAAAATTCAAGGCCCCAGCAGCCTCCTTTGTGGGAATCATGAGAGTGGAGGGCTTCACGGAGAAATGATGTTCTAGGTTCGTATAACTACGCCCTTTAGCTCCGCCTATTGGATATGTTTCGGGATTGTCTGTGGGGCCGTGTAACCCCTCAGCCGCACGTACACACATGCTTCCCACCACAGACAGACTAGCCTACGGCAGTCGGGTGTCCACGAATAAAAACAGCTCAAACAAGGTAACAATAAATAAATGTTTCATGTTTGGTGAACTCTGTTAATGTGCAGTCAGTGCCGGGTAAAACCCCCCGCCCGCTGCCTCTCATAAAATCAAATGCCGCCGGCCCAGCTTAAACGCTGCCCAGCAGAAGACACGAACAGGTAATTAAACATCCAGCCGCCATGTTTTTTAAGCCTCGTGTCGCGCAGACGAAGACGTGTAAAACCACAGCTCGCTGCCTCTCATAAAATCAAATGTCGCCGGCCCAGCTTCAACGCTGCCCAGCAGAGGACACGAACAGGTAATTAAACATCCAGTCACCATGTTTTTTATGCCTCGTGTCGCGCAGACGAAGCCGTGTAAAAATCACAGCTCGCTGCCTCATAAAATCAAATGTCGCCGGCCCAGCTTCAACACTGTCCAGCAGAAGACACGAAAAGGTAACTAAACAGCCAGATGACATGTTTATTAAGCCTCGTGTCGCGCACACGAAACTGTGTAAAACCCACAGCTCGCTGCTTCTCTTGGGTCACGTGACGCTAGCTCTGCTCACGCGCAGGCCAGCAGAGCTCCGGCTCATCACGTGTTTAACTGGCGTTCCACGCACACGAGTGTCACCACCTCTCTGCAGCTCGACATCAGCTCCAAACGAGGTAAAAAGAGACAAAACACTCAGATTGAACAAGCATCGCCGCCTAAAAGACGAGCAGTGCCCAGCGCGAGCGACGCACCACCAGAGCGCGTGCTCGCCGCAACAACAAACGTGTCGACGTCATACGCAGGGACAAAACACGTCACTGACGCAGTAAGCCAACCCCTTCGGGCGGGGCCCCCGTGGGTTACTATGGTAACGGAGGGAGGCCCCATCGACTGGCTGAAGCCCATGACGCAGACAAGGCAGCAAGACCTCGCGCTACCTCTGAGCAGAAAATACGAACAGTGGCAGAAAAAATGCAGTTTAGACAGTTGGCTGTCCAAGCTCATAAGGAAGGGTTATGCACTTCAGTTTGCTGCAAAACCCCCACCTTTTAGGGGGATCCTGGAAACAGTGTTGTCAGACCAAAGTCAAAACTCCTCCCTGCTGTCAGAAATTCAAATGCTGACAAAGGGAGTGATATCCAAGGTGGCAGAGGGAGAACAGAACAAGGGTTCTATTCCCGTTTTTTTCTCGTCCCCAAGAAGAAAGGGGACTCGAGACCAGTGCTGGATTTGTCGTTTTTCAACCAATCCATTATGGTGAGGGGTTTTCACATGCTCACAATAAACAGCTGCTGAGGAATGTTCACAAGGGGGACTGGTTCACATACCTGGATCTGAAGGATGCTTACTGGCACGTCAGCATCATCCCACAGCACAGGACATACCTGAGGTTTTCCTTCCAGGGGAGCCAGTTCGAGTTCAACAGACTAGTCTTTGGCTACTCGTTAGCGCCCAGAACTTTTTCAAAGTGTGTGGAAGCGGCAGTACGCCCACTTCGCTCAGCAGGGATGCAGATTCTTTTTTACTTAGACGATCTGCTCATTTTAAGCAGGTCGAGAGAGGAAGCAGCAGCCCAGACCAGAGTGTTAGCAGAGCACCTGCTGGACTTGGGGTTCGCCGTAAACTGGATGAAAAGCTCAGTCATCCCAACATAGTCCATTGTTTACCTGGGGGTAGAACTGGACTCTCGCTCGATGAGAGCGCGCCTGTCAGAGCAGAGGGCAGCCGATCTGACGGCATAGCTGAAGCGCGTCCAACCGGGGAAGGTGGTGACGGCGGCAACAATTATGCGGCTATTAGGCCTGATGGCAGCCGCCCATGTTGTGATAAATTTGGGTTTATTACACATGAGATCGATCCAACGCTGGTTTGCCAGCCTGCACGTGGATCCGGTGTGCCAGAAGCGTAGGATGGTGCTGGCTCCCCCATCTGTGAAGGCAGACCTACGTCACTGGGGAAACACCCGCATCCTGAAGGAGGGTGTCTCCATGACCACACCTACGTCTCACATCCCAGTGTTCACAGACGCTTCTCTGATGGGATGGGGGGGGACGTCTCTGTCCCAATCTGTGGGGGGGAAGGTGGCCAAACCACATCCACCTCCACATAAACGTTCTGGAGCTAATGACAGTCCAGAAGGTGTTACATCACTTCTCTCCTCTGCTTCATCAGCAACATGTACTGGTGCACGCCGACAACCAGGCGGCAGCATCGTACATCAATCGTCAGGGGGGATCTCGCTCAGCTCAGTTGCTGCACGTTGCCAGGCAACTGCTGCTTTGGGCTCATCAGAACCTGCTCTCATTAAAAGCAGTGTACATCCCTGGGGTGCTGAACGTGGGAGCGGACATCATGTCGAGAGGGGGGCCACGTCACGGGGGCTGATCCCCCCACTCAGACATAATAAACCAGATCTGGACCAGGTTTCGGTCGTGCAAAGGTAGACCTCTTTGCAGCCCGGAAAAACAATCAGTGTCCACTCTGGTGCTCGTTAAGCCCCAAAGACGATCCTCCTCTGGGAGTGGACGCTTTTACGCACAGATGGGGGTCAGAAAAGAAGCTATACGCTTTTCCACCAGTTCCACTCGTACCAAGGGTACTGGAACGAGTCCGGGAAGAGAAATTATCTCTCAGCCTCGTGGCTCCAGAGCGCAAATACGCTCCTTGGTTCCCAGACCTGCAACGGCTGTTAGTGGACAGTCCCCTGCAGCTTCCTTGGAGAGAGGATGCTCTCCTCCAAGCGGGAAGGGCAATCAGGCACTCCCCAGAGATAGGTCAGCGCCTGTGGGCCTGGAAGCTGAGCGGCGCCGCCTAACAAATTTAGGCCTCATCTCAGCCGTAGTCCGGACAATTCAGGACTCTCGTGCTTCATCCACGACAACGCTTTATGCGTCTAAGTGGGCAGTTTTTCAACAGTGGTGCAAGGAAAAAGACATTGAGGCCATAGCATGTGTCATCGGCTGTGTCTTGTCATTTTTACAACTGCTGTTAGAGAGAGAACTAGCCTTTGGCACCATAAAAGTATATGCGGCGGCTATTTCATCGTGTCACGAGGGGTTTGGTGACAGGACGTTATTCAATCATCCTCTGATGAAACGTTTCCTGAAGGGCATTAGACGCCTTAGACCCATGAAGCGTGACCTCACCCCCCAGTGGGATCTGTCAGTAGTTCTAGGCGCTTTATCCAAAGCTCCCTTAGAACCTTAGAGGAGGTGTCAATGAATTTTTTGTCCATTAAAACTGCTCTCCTGTTGGCACTCACATCTGCAAAAAGGGTTAGTGACCTTTGGGCACTCTCTGTGGCTCCCTCGTGTTTACAAATTAAACCTGATGGGAGCTTAGCAACTTTGAGGCCTAATCCGGCTTTCATGCCAAAGTCTATCACCAGCAGTTTTTAGATCACGGACAATAACTCTGAGTGACTTCCATCTCCCTCCTCACACATCAGAGGAGGAAGCTAAGTCACATATATTGTGCCCAGTCAGAGTCCTCAGATGTTATGTGGCACGCACAGCGGGTGTGCGTCACTATCAAAACCTGTTTGTCCATTATAGGGACAATTCAGCTGGTCGTGCTCTGTCCTTGCAGCGCTTCTCTCACTGGCTGTGTGAGGCCATAACAGAGGCCTACAAAGCTGCTAGAAAAGAGCCTCCTACGACTCTACGGGCACATTCCACGCGAGCGATGGCTTCGTCCACAGCTCTGTATGGTGGGATGTCGGTCAGCGACATCTGTTTAGCGGCGGCATGGAGCTCGCCCTGTTCTTTCATCCGTTTCTATTTACGGGATGTTGCTACTTTTTCTATGACTCATTCAGTACTGGGAGTCCTGGATAAGTAGTCGGAGAATACCTCCTAATGTGTTTGGTCATCCCACACCGGCTTAATGGAAGTCAGGAAGTGGGAAATGTTCACCATCAGTATCAGAGATTGTTTACTGTGGTTTTTTGAATGCTGTTCTGTTTCTCTGTACATGGTTCATGTAACAGTTCAGTTGTACCCTATTGAAGGGTGGCAGCCAGAGAGTGTTCCTCTCTCTGACAATGTTGCAAAAAAAATAATCAAACAAAACAACAACAAACTAACACATTGTCAATGTTGATGCATGCTACACAGCAGCAGGGCATGCCTGGAGGCTGCATCAGAGGCCTGCAGGCCCTTCCACCAGCCCACCACCTACCCTTCCTCAATGCTCCCAGATACAGAGTATGTTATGCATGAGGAAGGATGTGCTTAATTGTGATTGGGTGAGCAGATGCTCCACATTGGTTAGGATCCAGTGTGGCATGGACTATACGAAGTTAGAACGTTGGTTACGTATCGTAACCCCAGATTCTACAAGTATAGCGGAGCCCTTTAGCTTTTGGGCCACCCTGTATCCCAAATGGCTGAATGATTAGATATTTGGAGGAAGAATCACCAGGGTCGAAGGGTAATATCGACCCGAGGGGTGGGCCCATCCGGTAGGTGGGCGTAGACTAAAAGGTTTTCAGTGAGCGCTGACGCTCAGGGAGATTATCCAATAAGCGGAACTAAAGGGCTCCGCTATACTCGTAGAATCTGGGGTTACGATACGTAACCAACGCTACTACTGCTAATGCTAAAACTGTACCTGCTAATGCTACTACTGCTAATTTTGATAGTATGCATGCTAATGCTGCTAATGCTGATACAATGTCTTTAATACTACTGCTAATGCTATAACTATGCCTGTTAATATTACTACTGCTACTTTTATGCCTGCTAATGCTACTACTGCTAATGCTGATATAATGCCTTTTAACGCTACTACTGCCAACGCTAAAACTATACCTGCTAATGCTACTACTGCTACTTTTGATATTATGCCTGCTAATGCTACTACTGCTAATGCTGATATAATGCCTTTAATACCAATACTGCTAATGCTATAACTATGCCTGATAATACTACTACTGCTACTTTTTATATTATACCTGCTAATGCTGATATGTTTTGCTACTGCTAATGCTGATATAATGCCTTTAATACTACTACTGCTACTTTTGATATTATGCCTGCTAATACTACTACTGCTAATGCTGATGTTAAACTCACTAATGCTACTACTAATAATGCTAAAACTATGGCTGCTAATGCTACTACTGTTAATGCTCAAACTATGCCCGATAATGCTACTACCGTACTCCTAACGTTACACTTGCTAATGCTTCTAATGCTGATGTTAAGGTGCTGAATCCAAACAAGATTAAAAGCAAAACCATCTGTTATTGCTACTATTGAAGTAGTATGGTAACCTTGCTTTTAAACAAGCATTAGAAGAATCAGCAGGTTAGCATCAAAGGTTAACTTGTAGCAGCTGTAGTACTAGCAGTAGCAAAGTTAGCATTAGCAGCAGTAGGAAAATGCAGTTTTTCTAATTTATTAAAGACTTGTTGCTGCTGTCCATCTACTGCTCCGGTGTGATCCCCCTCCTTTTTCCACATCCCGCTCCTTTTTCTTCACTCTATTCACAGAACAAACCATGAGTGCCCACAGCAAGGTCTCTCTCCTCCTTTCTTTTGTTCGGGGTATACATATTGAAGGGGAAAAAAAGCACACATTTTTACCCCTTCTGTTCACCTTTTTTACACCCACTCCACTCCTTTTTCTTTCCTCATCACTGGATAATTCTGCCGGGCTTGTAGTGATGCTCTTATCCTTTTAATATGCTTACTCTAATGCAATACTTAATTCCCTGCTTCCCTCATCACAAAGAAATATGATGGCAGATAAAATTGGTGTGCAGTAGAGTTCGAACATTATGAGTTTTTTTTTTTTCAACCCTCTTCTTTTTTCCAGACTGATGAGTATTTTTTGTCATTTCCATTTCCATTAGACTATTTGTGCTGAAAATCATTTTACATTTGACATTTTCCAGGGCAAAATAGATAAAACTATCAAGTTGGTGCTCTCAAAATTTGATTCGTGCCTTACAGATGATGTGACGTTTACCGCTATTTTTTTT